>JAGSMR010000015.1:16472500-16740000 GCA_029286605.1 Sericinus montela
TTGTACACGCTTATCTACATTAGAATTACATTTTGTAACCAATTCCCAGTCACAGGTCTGCTGGAAGAAATTTTAAAGAAATAAGCAGGTCCTTTGTACAAATTCACCTTATAATTATATGTCCACTTTTTTTCTGTTTACTGTGTACATAAAATATTAAATAAATAAATAAATAAAGGGTTGTTATTTTTAGTTTATAGAATGTGGTGTGGTTTTGGCCACGGCGTTTTCTTACATCCAATACGTAAACTTCTTATTTAAAGTTTAACTTAAAACTAGAAGTTTTAATATTATCATGATGACGAATTACGTTGTTTTACGCCATTTTGTCTAAACAAATACTTTCGACCCACCTTTCTCCTAAGACATTTTTTGGTAGAGCGCGATAGGAGGTGAAGCTGCTGCAGTCTTTATGTATAAGCAAACGATATAAGTTGTACATACATTTAAGAAAAATCCACTGTCAAAATTGTGCCACCTGGGTATTGAACGCGGGTCTCTTGACTCGAATCGCCCAACCACAAGGCTATCGTTACGTCATCTTAATATATTTGGAGGCTAAATATGACAGTATACCAACATAATAAAAACAGTAATAACGTTTTTACCCTTATGGTATTATAGAAAGATGAAAATATTACAACGCCGGTAAATAAATGAATGTAATATCTCCGAGCCTGGGCACCGCGCACACCCAATATCCGGTCGAGATAATCAAGATGCTTGTACATCCGGCAAATGTTGTAAATGCTGTCAAGCTGCAACTATGATTTTATTTATCTTGTAACGGAAAATAACATTTAAATTAACATAAGCAAAATAATGGCTGGAAAAGTCCATTGCAGAACATAGTTCTTACTAGTAAAGGAGGATTTGTTGTAATAGCCACGCTTGGCAAGCGGATTGCAGTAACAGACACTTCGCACTTTAGACGCTGCTGCCGGTCACTGATTTAATTATCTTTGATGTCGTATATTTGTAGGTGATTATCTGCCAACTGTCGATTGTCATTATTGTAATCAAGACTTTTAGTTTTCTGCGACGACATCACGGTAAGAAAGGGATTTTAAGCCGTTATCACATAGAAATTAACACAGAAACAACTTAAAAAAAGCGATTTTCGGATTTTATCGCTTTTTAAATTAATTTTTACAAACTATTTTTATTTCCCGACGTTTCCCGATGCTTTTATTTCCCGATGCTTTACAGCATCCGTGGTCACGGAGCCCCCCTTTACCACAGATGTTACGCGGAGTAAAATCGTTTTATTTAAAATGTGTACTATTCGCGTAAATACTAGAAATCATTACAGAAACAACTAATGCCTAATTTACGGGATTTTGATCATTTTAGGACTTAATTTCAAAAAGAAAATCATTGCCTAGTAAATGGTTTGCGATCAACGGAACACTTCAAATGCATCTTCCTTTTCTTCGAAAATAATTAAAAGTACATCAGAAAGAAAGAAAATTAATTTATTAGTACCATAATTAATTTATTAGTACCATAATATTAGTTATTCATAAAGAAATAGTAAAATAAAAAAATATCACGCAATTCCCAATATAGGGGTCGACAGAGACTGAGACTCTAGACAATTAAGTCCCTTCGACCCATCTTTCACAGAAGATATTTTCGGGACAAAGTGGCAGGTGATGAGCCCGTCACCGTCTAAAGAAATAGTGACAAATTAAAAATGTATTACGCTGTGCCACCGTGATACTCATTGAAAGACAATTTGAATGTTCATAGCTAGTTTCCCTTCAATTCTACTTATATAAGAGAGCAAATGAAAAAGCTTGTTCCAGCGAGTGTTCTTAGACGAAAGCGAACCGCGTTCCAGAAATACAAGACATGTAATTTGAAATGACTTGAAGTTTTGAAAGTAAAGGAATTGAATGGGAAATAAACCGCATTTGAATATCTTAAAAAGGGTTAAAGTTGGGTGATTTTTCAATGCTGGATGAATCTGTGCATGGATATGCAAAGGTGGTTTCTTTAATAAAAGATTAAGCAAATATATTGCAAGGAACGGTCGAACGGACTCCTAATAAATAAAAATAAAATAAATGTAAATATCTTCACGCAATTCCCAATACAAGGGTAGGCAGAGGTCTAGGCTAGACAATTAAGTCCCTTCGACCCACCTTCCACCGAAGACATTTTCGGGGCAACGTGACAGTTGGTGAGCCCGTCGCCGTCTTTATGTCCAAGCCAAGGATATAATTCGTACATAAGTTTTTGAAAAACCCATTGGTACGATCCTGCCACCTGGGGATCGAATTTGGGTCTCTTGACTCGAAATTCCGATCACCCAACCACTCGGCTATCGTGACTTATCATTAAAAGATCATTAATAAAACAAACCTTTTCACTATTATATGAATAAACACGAGTAGTCGATGTAATAAATGACAATAAAAAACGGCCAGTACTGAGTATTTCCACTTGTATTTTCCACTATAAAACAAACCAGTGTTAGTATTTATTGTATCGGATAAGTGACCGCTTTAACCGAGCTCGTTCGAGTAGCATCCTATCGCTTTTTTATTAGCCCTGACCGATACGACCACACATCTATAAAAACTAACAGCTAGTAGTTTAGTTTAGTGTTGTCGCTTAGTATATACGTCTTTTTTATAAATAAATAAATACATATATAGATAGCGACAACATATCATACATTACTCCTATCATAATGTAAGATGCTAAAGCACTTAAGGTATGGGAATCGGAAACAACGGGGTAGACAGAACCCCTGTACAGAATTGGGAAATGCGTGAAGATATTTTTATTTATTTATTCTTTTAATAATGATTTATGTGTGGTGTGGACTTAAAAACATGCCAAAATATTTCTTTAATTTGGTGCCGTAAGAGGCGAAATCTTAATAAGGAAAAATCTTTCAAAATAGTGATGGCTACCCACAGATGGTGGGCTTACTATCTCCACAAAAACCAGACCAATATTTAGCAGACCGATGGCAGGCAAGAAGTTCGCAAGTGCGAGTTGTCTGGCAATCGTCAATCCCTTTTAAAACCGTGGCGACTAAATAGGTCCAGGGTCCACATCTCAACGAAGACCTTGAAATGGTAAAACTCAGTGCCTATGTGTTTTCTTAATCCTACTAGTCAATTCTAAAAATACATAAATTTATTTCTTAATTACATATGTGCATACATAGATAGGGACAGCATCACATACATTGCTCTGATCCCAAAGTATGTAGCTAAAGCACTTGCTTTATGGATTCGGAAACAACGAAGGTACCATAAACACTCAGAACCCAAACAATGAAGAAAAAGTGACACAGCTGCTCACAGCTGGCGACATGATGAAAGCCGGTTTATACGCCACTAGTCGATATATATATTTAACAAAAATGTATAAGCCTTGTCTGGGTTTTAACAAATTTACATTTTATTTTTCTCTCTCAAGTTCCTCTTTTGCCTTAGTATGACCTAAAACGGCCATGTATATGTAAAAAAAATACTATGTTCATTTTCTGACGATACTTTTATTTTTAATCGAATATTTCCAACATAGAAATGGGAGCTGCAGTATTGTGAATGATCCGCAGAACATTTGAAAGAACCTGCCAGCAAAAATAGGGCGCTATTACAATTTTTTAGTATTTGCATTAGAGCACGGCCTAGATTCCAATAATTCCCAGCAAACTTATATGAATTGTTTATAAAATACATTGGATTCATTCTTTTATAAACAGAAATATGTTTTTCAATTATCTTTCTACGTGATGGTCGTGGTTGCATGGACGGTTTAACCTGTTAAGGTACGTGGCAGAATTACGACGTGGTTTGGAAGTTGTGCTTTAGCTTTACGTTTTTCTATCCCTATTCGTCCTTTCCAACTTCTCGTCGAGTTTCTCTCTTAAAGGCTGGGTATGCATCAGAGCTTCAGGTGTAAATAGTGTACATGGGCGACGGGCTCGCCACCTGTCACGTTGTCCCGAAAATATCTTCGGTGGAAGGTGGGTCAAAGGGACTTAATTGTCTAGACTTGACCTCTGTCTACCCCTGTATTGGGAATTGCGTGAAGATATTTATTTATTTATTTATTTATGGGCATTATTAATATAACTTACCAGTAGGAGAAATCATTGATTTCACCTTCGCCTATAAAAATATATTTATTTTGTTTTAACGAGTATCCCTGTACTCGAGAACTATAATATGCAAGGTCTCGTTTTTACAAACCGGTGAAGTTACAGACTTTCCTAAGAGCGTTAAAACTTGCTTAAATTGGATAATAAAAGTTACGACTTTGACTTTGACATACCTCATAAAGGTTAGTAACTTAGTTGTTATTTAAGAGTATTTTATTTCAGCTTAGTTTAAAGTAAAGTAAATTTATATTTATTTACAAACTGAATATTTATCAACTCTAATATCATGCGAACTGCGTCGGATGGCTTCGAGAAATAGGTGAACAAAGTTTGTAACAGAGTTTCGAGTTCGTTTTCTATAATCGAGTCTTTAACTTTGTTAAAGTTGCCAGTCTCTCGAAATTTCCCAGCGACACTCTTCACCTAGTTATGTGAATAATGCAATAGCACATCGTGAATATTTTAATTATAAGCGTTAACAGCGACGCGAACATAAATTATTTATTCTATGACATTGCATTGAACTTTTTAAACAACGCACTCTGCCCATATCTTTTTTCTTTAAGTAGCATATTTTATGCCACTTAAAGAAAAAAGATATGTAATGAGTTAAAAAAATATATTTTATTAAATTAAAATAAAAATTATTAAAATTATATCTTCTTTAATTCATGACATGCAGTTACGTATTCCACTGACACTCCAATGACAAGATTGCTGTTGGTTAACCCATGTGCCCTACACATAGCATAAAATATATTAAATTCCACGTGGGACCTACACTAGGTTATAGTATTCAGCTTATTATTTTTGTCTCCTACACCGGAGAAGCAATACAATGCAATCACACATTTTTCTTTGTGCGTTACTACCTTTCCCACTAAGGTAAAACCAATGATTCCATCATATTATGAAGCTATTTCCTTTATTTCTATTCTTCTTAATAGACAACAGACTAAGATACTCGTGTATTCATAAGGTGTACAAGATAATGATAAAAAAACAGTCCTTCATCTATACATATAAATAAAATTGGCGTGTCTGTTTGTAATATGGAAATAACCGTTTTTTACTACATGTGTATGAATATATACGGTACATACACCAAAATATTTTTTTTTACAAATTTTGTCTGTCTGACTGTCTGTTTGTTCTGTTTAATTTCTGAAACGGCTGGACTAATTTTAACAGCAGTTTCACTGACAGATAGCTAATGTTATAAGGAGTAACACAGGATACTTTTATTTTAAAAACAAAATTAGGGTTTCGCGTTAAGTGTTAAACTGCGGGCTAAGCTTTGGGGGCAGCTAGTTAAATAATAAAATTAGTCAAATATACTCTAGTGATTATTGTTAATCTTCTAAAAACAGTTTAGCTTCTATATTGCACAGTTTTCAAGTATAATCTAAATAATCTGTAAGTAAATCCAAGCTGTAACGAATTATTTTCTGTGCAGCGATCGCGGGAGAGGCCACGGAGCTCTCAAGCCTGGCTTCGTACGCTGAACCCTCGCCTACTAAGCTTCCAAGTACGTTAATATAATACCCACCAACGCTACTATAAGATCTCTACAAATTCCTTGTAGCTGGAAACTAAGTAGATAGTTTTAAAAATTAAAAAACATATTCAATAAATTGTTTACCTAAGCACCGAAATCTATTTAAGCGTGTTAATAAATATCAAACAGTATATAATTACTACGTTTTAGTAAATACAGGCTACGAAAACTCTCTTAATATTTTCTTAAAAGTGTAAACTTTGTATACAGAAAAAATATCACGACTCTACGTTAAACTACAAATCCCATTACAACTTAGGTTAAATATAACAAATGGTATTTCATCCGTCATAAGAGATCTTGTTTTAGCTAAACTTTAGTGCCTTCACCACCACGCCGCATTTCAATCTTAGCACATTTTCTTATTAATTTACGTGGGACACGTGAAAACACATTCCTAAGCTAGTTGACCGCAACCCTCTCGCTTCATAAGTGTACCCGCCAAAGCCCTACTCTAGTGTTATTTTGAAATGTGTGTTGTAACTTAGTTTTGTATATATTCATGATTATTATTATTAAATAATATAAGTAATTATATTGTTGCTTGGATACGAAGACGGCGATAGGTTTACCACCAGTCATGTTGACTTATATAAGTTCCGGGGAAAAATTGCTCTAAAGGACTTCATTATATAGACTTCTACCCCAATTACATACCTTAATACGGGAAATTGCGTGAAAAGATGAAAAATACTTACCTATCTTTGTTATGAAATAGTTATATATTTATATATTACTTCGAATTAACATCCTAATTATAATAAAATATGCAAAAACTTCCATTCCTTTCTTCCTATGGGTGCCGGAAGGGGCGACTACGGGAACAGCTTTGAATACCATACTGGTAACGGGATACCAGGATGAGCATTTCAAGAAATATCAGATCAAAATTAAGATCACGATAAGGTCACGATAGCCGAGTGGTTGGGTGGTCGGAATTTCGAGTCAATAGACCCAAGTTCGATCCCCAGTTGGTAGGCTCGTACCAATGGGTTTTTCAAAACTTATGTACGAATATCGTTGGCTTGGACATAAAGGCGGCGACGGGCTCACCACCTGTCACGTTGTCCCGAAAATATCTTCGGTGAAAGGTGGGTCGAAGGGACTTAATTGTCTAGACTCGGCCTCTGTCTACCCTGTATTGGGAATTGCGTGAAGATATTTTTTTTTTTTTTTTTTTTTTTTTTTTTTTTTTTTAAAATTAAACAGACCGATGACGGACTATAATCCGCTTGCCAAGCGTGGCGATTGTGGCAATTCCTCCTTACTGGAGAGACCTATGTCCTGGAGTGAAATTTACCAGGTATTAATGTGTGTATGGAAGTATCTATACAAAGATAAAATATTTTTATGTCTATAAAGACGAAAAAGGCAATCAGATTATCTCAGTTGTTCCACTACATCTCGTCATTTGACGCAATTTCAGCACTTCGGAAATGCTGTTTGATGACAGAATAAGTTAATATACTTAGTACTTATGACAAACTCTTTTTTGTATTAGTCAAATTTAAATCATATTGCCGTATATTGATTGATAAGGATAGTGTTAACTATTTTACAAAAAACTATTATTAAAAACGATTATCGAATTACTTCTATTAATCGAAGTGAATGTAAAAAAACGCCTGCACGAACCCTGTCCTGAATAATATCAATTTCTTCATGGGACACTTGACTGCTCTTTGATTAAAAAATAGATGTTCGTAACGAGGCAGCGTTTCATTGACATGTCTGCGAATACATTTTGTAACTGACATTTTGTCTATACTTTTTTATTTTTAATCATTATCGACAAATCTACCGATTGAAGCTATTAAATAAACTTAATCAAGTTTAATATGGCCCTCTGTTAATTAGATTTTTGTTTGTTGTTTAATAGGCAATCAAATGTGTTTAGATCGTAACTATTGATAATTTATATTTATTAAATAGATACGAAAAAAAGTATTAACAATATTATGTTTCAATGTTATTTTTTATAATTAGTTATTCTTTTATAAAATACTGGCAATTTAATGATCGCGTTAATCTTGTATGTACATTAAAAATAATGATACACTACAACTTTTCGGTAGATCTAAAAGCTTATAAAGATATCAAAAATTTAAAATCAAGCCTCCCTGAAAATGTAATTAAAACTATTTTTTTATTTTTCATAATCCTTGTCTTTCTTTTTTGCCCTTTGATGGATTCACCGAACTTATCTGTAATGAAATATGAATCTGAAAAAATCTACAGAGCTATGCATGGGTCGTAACACTTGGCGATCTGTTCTATTTGACTACGAATAAGGTATTATAATATAAAATATATATCTTCACGCCGTTACCAATACTGGGGTAGACAGAGGTCTAGCCAATTAAGTCGTTTCGACCCACCTTCCTCCGAAGATATTTTAGGGACAACGTGACAGGTGGTGAGTCCGTCGCCATCTTAATGTCCAAGCCAACGATATAATTCGTACATAAGTTTTTGAAAACACCCATTGCTACGAGTCTGCCACCTGGGGATCGATCTCGGGTCTCATGACTAGGTATTAATAATATTATTTAAGCGCCAATGATACTAAGTACATCTCGATTCAGCTGGGACTACCACTCATAGACAAAGGTAGGTTCAAACTTGAGACGTTATATTTTACGATTCATGACCCAGTTCCTAGCCCATTGGTTTACATTCATCGATATACATAATCGAACAAATCTGAAGCTGTAACGGCAGGAAGCTGATCATTCTTAAGGCAACTTGTTAAGCGACCATATCGATCGACCCAAATTTATAAACCTTAATGAAATTGTACAGAAAAGGTCTTCGAATATTCCTTTGTGGCGTAATTTTTAAACGGGTAACCCCTCTGACAAAGCCTTGGAGAGGTGTTAGAGAAAAACTTTTAATGGCCTGTTGTAGCCCCCGGTAAATTGCGGGTTGTGGGCACACACTGAAGTTTACAAATTTGCAGTTTCAGCGGAATTACGAAAATGTGATTTGAGTTTTAATGGAAATGTTTAATTTTGACCTCCCCTTCATTTTTAGAGACGATGGGACTTTAAGAGTGAGCTTACGCAGACTGTGTAATAATTTTTTTGGAAATGATTTTTTAAGTGAATACTTCTTTGGGAATTGTGCGGTTTTTAAATAGGACAAAAAGTTCAAGATCGCGTCATAGACATGTTAATGTTGATAGTATGTCTGATAGTATATACATGCCTGTAGTTTTATGGAAAGAGAGCAGAACTAAGGTAACCGACATAGCGGAGAACAGCAATGCGCTAAAATGGCAATTGGCTGAACACATAGCTCGCCGAACGGATAACCGTTGGTGAAAAAGGATTCTCGAGCGGAAACCTTGTTTAGGCAAAAGCAGTGGTGGATGACCCCCAACAAGAGATTTGGAGTAATTGACCACAAAATGTTGCAGGCAGTCGTATATGCAGGTGGCTGAGGACCAACTTTAGGGGAAGCCTATGTTCAGCAGTGGACTCTTGATAGGCTGTGGAGAAGTGTGAACTGTTTCGTGATATAGATAAAATAAAATATTTTTGTTCAGTCTATAATTCTATGACATGCAAGATTTTAAAATACATATCACGATACAAATAATCACGAGAGCCGAATAGTTGGGTGATCGGAATTCTTGTCAGGAGACCTTAGTTCGATCCCCAAGAGGCTGGCTCGTACCTATGGGTTTTTTCAAAAACTTATGTACAATTTATATCGTTAGCTTGGACATAAACACGGTGACGGGCTCTCCACCAGTCATCTTGTCCCAAAAACAACTTCAGTGGAAAGTGGATCAAAAAAGACTTAATTCTCTAGACCACTGTCTACCCCTGTATTGGGATAGGCGTCAAGATATTTTTTTTCATATCACGGTAATAGTGACCACTACGCTTTTACGGATGTGTTAAGTCTAGCGTTTAGTAATAAAGTTGACGTTTTTGCTAAGAATAACTCAGATAACTCGCTTCTTATGAATTTTACTGAGCACTTACCATCATACTTAACACAGAATAATTAATTAATATTCTGGAATCTTTTTATTTTGTAATTTTAATGCTGAGAGTCGTCAAAATAAAATGTGCTGTCGTGGGTAACAAGCGTCTAAAGGTAAAAAGCATTTGCAGTTAGTCCATTTTTCCCTTACAATATTTTGTCGAACGAAAAATATTACAGTGATCAAAAATCTCCATCATTTTCTTATATTTTATGTCAGAAGCAAATAATATGTGGAAAATATGAAATGCGTAGTATTATTAAGATACGAAATTCGGAATAAAACGGTAGATACATTCTCTAACGGAATCGTACAGGAATAAATGTTATGTAGCAATCATAAGTCAAAGGTCCAAGGTCATAATTCCTAGGAAACTATATTGGTACAACACTATTACTTATTTCTAAAAATATAATATATCTTCACGCAATTCCCAATACAGGGGTAGACAGAGGTGTGGTCTAGACAATTAAATCGCTACTATATACGCTAACGATATACTTGGTACATAAGTTTTTGAAAAACCCATTGGTACGTGCCTGCCAACTGGGGATCGAACTCGGCTCTCTTGACTCGAAATTCCGACCACCCTACCACTCGGATATCGTGACTTATATATGACTTATTTCTGCCGCCAAATAACAGTGTGACAACTGTTGTGTTCCGGTTTAAAGGGTGTAATCACGAGTAAAGAGACATTCACACTCAGGGTTGAAAATTTACCAAAATCTTCTTTTGAAGCGGTTTACAAGCGTTATGGGGTGCAGCAGTTACTTACCATGAAGTGTTGTCCCTATCTATGAATGTATTTATTCATAATTATTAATTAACTGTCCGATAATAAGTAGCAGCTTTTACGAGTAAGTTGTAACTTATCTGGTACTGCAATGGCAAATTCGAATGCTAAGCGTGGTAATTATGGCAACACATATGTGGTCTACACTAGATTTAGTCTATTGAGATTGATGTACATTACTTAGGGAGCTTTAAGAATAAATTACTTATCTTAGCCGAGTGGTTACAGCATAATAATACACCTTTTCCCGTGGATGTCGGAAGAGGTGACAAAGAAAAACCACCATTTTTTAAATTTATATTTGCATACCGAAAGAAAGTTATACCGCTATCTCATCTCGAAAAATTCTTCACTTCGGTGATGGGCAGCGACGTCTTAGATGTAAGAT
Organism: Sericinus montela; assembly: GCA_029286605.1. Lineage (NCBI taxonomy): Eukaryota > Metazoa > Arthropoda > Insecta > Lepidoptera > Papilionidae > Sericinus > Sericinus montela. The sequence continues at coordinate 16,483,363 of JAGSMR010000015.1, forward strand.
GTCTGGTACTGCGATTGCCAATCCGCTTGCCAAGTGTGGCGGTTACAGCTAACCTTCTCATTTAGGAAAGGCCAATATCCTGAAGTGGACTTTTAAAGGCCATTATGTACGTATACAAATAATAATTTAAATTGTAGGTGTAACCGTATAAATAATACATTAACCAAACTTCCCCCACAATCAAATTGGAAAAGTAAATTAAATCTGATTCCCTCACAGAGCTGAACGGAAGAACAATATAGATTGTGATTTATCAGCGTCGCATTTTAACAAAGGGATTATTTAACATTTAAATTGAATTTTATTTCTCGACTCAAATAACTATCGAAAATTAAATGGCACAAGTCTTCCATCGCCTTGTTGGCACAGGGAAAGATGTTGAGTAGGTAAATTCATTTTAAAAATATAATTTAACTTTGTTCCTAATTATTGATGTATCTTCTATTATACAATGCAGGTTCATAGAATTTAGGTTTGCTAAACTCGGAATAATGTTTTCCATTAAACTTTTGTGCTAATAAGTTATGCAATTTGCAGAAAAAAAATTACAAAAGAATAGCAGAGATATAGGTCTACAGCAATATACTTTTTTTTAAATCATGAGCTTCTAAAATATCGCCATATAAGCTCATCATTTTTATTATTTCGAATTTCGAGACAACAATCGCCGATATGAATAACCTGACGAAGCATATTTTGAGGCTAATTGACTTTTAATAACTACTAAATGATTATGAGATATTTCATCTATTCTTAACGTTAAAAAATCTCAAAGTGAATATTATTTTCGTTAACGTTGATTCATAATAAAGTTTCTAGTACTTAAAGCTGAAAGGTTGCGTTGCGGTAACTCGCCACAATGTAGCGGAAAGTGCTACAAAAATCCCTCTTAACGAAGTTCTTAAAGTAAGCCGCAACGTAAAGCGCTAAAGTAGGGAGCGGAAAAAACTTTTAATGGCGCAAGAAGCTTCAGCTGATTATCTTATCGTCTAAACTCTAAACTATTCAATTACATACTACAGAGTTAATGCTTTCAGTATTTATATATAAAAAGTACCTTTCTAAGTAGGCGAAAAAAAAGAAAATGTTTTTGTAGTCTGTTTCAGACAAAAAATGTTACTGACGAGTTTTATCCTGCCGAAAGTGAATGACGCGGTGTAGCGCACAGTATGTTTTGCTTACGCTATTTTAGCAGGCGCTTCAATAGAATGTACATAGATGATCTCTATATTCGTGAGACGTACAAATCGGCGTTCATGGCCAACTCTCTAGACCCGGGTTCGATTCTCAGACGGTTCAATTTAGAAGACTTTCTGCATTGTTTCCTTTATGGGTCGTTTTTGGTTTTGTAACTCAAGTGCCTACTTACTGTAGATCAGAGCAATGTATGTGATGATGTCTCTCTATTTATCTATCTATGTATTTATTTGGCAGTAGAAATATGTAAGAATGTGTATCTGAAACGCTTACAATAAAACATTACGTAAGATTCATACGTAAATATACGCTAGCACTTTTGTGTTAAAAATTTAAAAACTCATATGACTTTATTTTATCGCTATTTTTCAGATGGCAACATTAAAAACAGAAACAATAGACATACCCGCAGTTACTTCTGAAGAGAACCCCTGCTCTGCGTTCTATTTTATTTTCCTGTGCAAAACCTTAGAGGACGTTCTTATATTTTTAATTTCGAATATTTGAAAGTTGGGGCGTTTATAATAGAGCATTTTATATGCTTTTTACCTATTCTCATTTAAGTGTTAAGTAACGTGGAAAATCGGCGAAAGAATTATTTCTCACCACCACTGTTCTCCTTTCACTTTCTTCTCATGGGTATCCCAAGAGGTGACTAACGGAAAACCCTTCAAAAACGTCAAACTCTCCCGTATAGGACATGCTCATGTCCTGCAGTGGACTTTTGCAAGCCGCTATATATGTACCACTATACCAGTACCCTTGGTCATGGAGGGACTCTAAATCTCGTCTACTCTAAGTGATCTAAAGCAATCAAAAAGAAAACAAATTTTAAAAATAAAAGCCGATAACACCACCCAATAAAATTCGTAAATACTCACCTATTTTAAATAATAATAAATAAATAAATAAATTCATATATGAAAAATTAGCTTTTCTACATTGACCCGTCCGGGAATCGACCCGGGACCTCGATATGTCGCCATCCCGGGTTTGATTCCCGAAAACCTTGAAAACTGGTGATTACGCCACTCGTCCACAGGACCTCCGTGGACGAGTGAAGTCCTCCTCTCCTCATGTCTCCGTCAAAGTTAGATTAAAGGTTTTAAATAAATCGTAATTGATACATTTAATCTAACTTTATGTAATGCTAGTAAAAGGTTTTTAGAAGGTGGTTAGTATGAATTTCACACAACATTGCTATGTATTTAATATATTTATAAGCTACAAACATCTCGAACATAATTACAAAAAAGGGACAGTTAAACGTTACAGTCAATATGTAGGCCTTTGTCAAAGTTGACCCACTTAAGGGTTAGATTTTCCGACAGCGTAGAAATGGGAAGGCATTATTTGTCTACAAAAAGTATGATCCTGAAAGTCTGTAACTCTTTGAACATATTATACAATCCATAGATAAATATTATAGCATATATTTTCGTGATAATTAAAAATAATTACTATGAATTTTTCACATATTAATAGAACTAAGAAGTCTTTTTTTTTTCAAATTAAAAATGTACTCTATGATACTACCGAAACTATTGACAGCGTGATCTAAAATTAAACCATAATGAAAATAAGCGTAGAGTTGACATCTATTTCTAAAAAACAATTACTAGACATGTTAATAACATTATATCAACCTTAATCAAACTTAATAGTCACTATAGCCGAGTGGTTGGGTGATTGAAATTCGAGTCGAGAGACCCGAGCACGATCCCCAAGTGGCAGTCTCGTACCGATGGTTTTTTTTCAAAACCTACGTAGGATTCATATCATTGGCTTGGACATAAAGACGGCGACGGGATCACCACCGGTCACGTTGTCCCAAAAACATCTACGGTGAAAGGACTTAATTGTCGAGAGAGTGAAGATATTTTTTAACCGGTAAACTATTATGTCTTTTCGAGCAGCCTCGATTAATACTATGCTTTTACCCGTTACTGTTGCCACCCAGTGGTGTTATAATTTTTGAAAGTTCCTTATCATTAATATAATAGTTGGACTAGGATTTAATAAATATTATTTCGGTGGAGCGATAACGCATGTTCACATATCATATATCATCGCACATATTCCCATTACCCGGTTAGACAGCTCTGATGTCAAAAGGACTAAGGAAGTCTATTTGGGACAACTCAACAGGTGGTGAACATATCGGCACATACTTACATACATACATAAAAGTCCGCAGAAATATTCAGCAGGAAATTTACTTCTTCCATAAGAGAGGGATTTCCAATATCGCTACGCTTGGCAACCGTATTGACGATATCTGTTGGCACCTGACATGTCTGTCGCTGCTTTACGCGAGTATACCGCCGTTTTTCGGTGGCTAGAGGCTTTTGAAGGCTAAACATGAAGTGTCAATGTCGGTATCCCGTCACGGTCGCATGAGGCAATTCTGTCGCACACCGACAGGAAAAAACGGGATAGTATATTCTTTGCCGATAGCACTAGGTCAATCGCCATAATAAATGTATAGGGTGGGCCATGAATTAGTTAACATTTGAAAAAGTCGTATAAAAAAAACCATTTAACATATTTTAGAAATCGTTTATTTACGAGAAAGCTAATTAGTTGTAATTTATTTTTTTTAAATTATTTCGTCTAAATGACCACCGTTTCGGTTTTTGCACTCATCTAAGCGAGTCCTGAAGTTTTCGAATACTCTTCTGCAAAGAGACCGTGAGATCGCCGACATCTCTTCGATGATTTTTTCTTTAAGTTGACGCAGTTTATTCGGTTTATCAATGTAGACACGACTCTTTAAATAACCCCATAAAAAGATGTCTGCTGTATCCCCAGCAGACTTCTTTTTATGGGGTTATTTAAAGAGTTTATCTGGACTTCTGGGTGGCCATGGGATGTCACCCCGTCTGGATATCAGCTTTTCCGGAAACATGTCTTTGACCACCGGCAAGGACTCGTTCGATGTGTAACACGTGGCTCCATCTTGTTGAAACCATGTGTTACGATTATAGCCAGCAGATTCCAGGAGCATCGGTGCTAAGAACTCCCGTAACATTTTCAGATACTCGGCAGAATTAAAATTAACTGAACGGCCTCGAGAATATTCAAAAAAGTAAGGTCCGATGATTCCTTTTGCTGAAATTGCAGCCCATACAGTTACCTTAGGAGAGTGAAGTGGCCTCTCATGTTTAGCTTTAGGATTTTCCGCTGCTCCAATACCTGCAATTCTGTTTGTTTACATGTCCATTTATGTGAAAATGGGCTTCGTCAGAAAATAAGATGTTGTGAAAATTACTGAAAGGAGTTAACATTGTTTCGGCATATTACTTACGCAAATTTAAATCATTAGGGTTTAGTTCTTGCACTAGCAGGATCTTATATGGATGTAATTTCAAATCTAAATTCAAAATACGGCGTAATGATGTGCGGGATAATCCTAATTCAGCCGAACGTTTGCGTGTTGATTAATCTGGATCACGTCGAACAGAAGCGGAAACTTGCTGCACGTTCTCTTCGCTCCAAGAAGTCGATTGGCCGCCGGTTTGTTTCACATTTAGTGTAGATCCCGTCTCTTCGAACTTGTTCACCCATTTCTTTATTAAACGAGCACTTGGACACTGACTTAAGTCGTGTAAACCATATTCAACGCGAAATAAGCGTCTCACAGTAATGAGCGAAAAGTCGTTTAAATAAAACTGTTTCACGCAGTAAGCGCGTTGCGGCAACGTGAAGCGATCCATTGCGACTAAATTTCCAAGAAGCGAGCTAGTGCCCCCGCCCGCGCCCGCGCCCCGCGCGGCAATAGTTTGCGCGGTAAGTTACATTTAAATGTTAACGAATTCTTGGCCCACCCTGTATAATTAAGTATACTTAAATAGATATACACTGCTCTGATCTCAAAGTAATTTTCTTAAGCACTTGTGTCATGAAATCAGAAACAACAAACACAACACAACAAATTTACCATAAACACAAAGACACGAGAAAATGTAGAGCAAGTCTTTTCCATATTGACATTTCGGAAATCGAACCCATTTCTTCAGAGCTGTTGACCTCAACCGACGCGTACGCCACACGTCCACGGTGGTCGCCTTAAAGTATAATCAGTTAACATGAGTGTTGTTTCAGAGTGCGACGAGTCTTTCGTGAGCCGCGGCGGCGCGCTGAGCGGCGTGTTCCAAGCGCCAGAGCTCTACAATCCGAGCAACATCAGCCGGCAGTGCCTGTACACGTTCATCGCGGCACCGGGGCAGCGGGTGCTCGTCGAGTTCCGCACGTTCAACCTCCGCGGGAAACCGCCAGAGTGAGTGAACACTTTAACTGAAACCGTATAATAAAAATAATAATACATTCTGTAATATTTTTGTCGCAGGGGTGGATTAGATGTATACTGTATTTAAGGATTTAAATCAAGGAAAAACATCAAATGAATCAGTTAATTTGTTTACCCTTTGCAGAAATTTAATCTTGAGATTACATCCAAACTTTTAACCGCACCAAGTAACGAAAAGAAAATTAGTTAACGACGTTTAATATATTAATGTAATGATATCCACTTATAAGATTTTCTTTCTTTTTTCAGTGGCGCAGCGGTTGGGGAACTCCCAGCGTAAGTTAAATTTTAATGTATTCACAAACCTTATTAATCTTTTAAATCAAGATATCTCTATCAAGAGATAGATAAGCATTTTTTTTAAATATTGTCTTCTTTTTCGAAAATAAAGAACAGCACAAATTAAACATTCTTGAACTTACTATGTCTATCTGGAGACTACCACAATAAAAACTGAGCTGTTGGCGTCGTATATTTAATTGATTTGCAGAAAGTCTGTATGCGTAACTTTGTTAACCAGTCGTAATTGAAAAATTGTGGAGGTTAATCGATATTAAAAAAGTAAATAATTTTAGACGTGCCGTTAGTTTAATTGACAACTCGCAACCCTCAGTTTCGAAAGAAACTGAAAGTTGCGAGTTCTTTTGAAGGTATAAACATTCATATTCATCAAAATATGATTGTTGGTACTCCAGTCATAGATGTTTTTATGTATATGAATATTTATGTATCTATTGAAGTATAATGTTCCATTGGCTTGGTCACTAAGAGTGCTATGGGCTCATCACCTGTCACGTTGTCCCAAAGTACGCTTTGGTGAAAGGTGGCGAGAAAGGAATTATTTAGTGGTAGAAGAATATTTTACGTAAAATACGGAAGTCATCTCTTCCAGGCCACTTGTAAAAAATATCCATACATGTAAGTGTGCCAAACAACAAATATCCACACCGAAAAGGAAAACTTTCCGACAAATGTGAATAGAAATGAGGTCAAACTATTTCTATTCTGTGACTAGAGGTCACTAACAAGATTTATATATTTATCGTTTCCACGAAATAGATATTTGTGGAACGATGAAACTAACTTAATAATTCGTAATAGAAATGGATCAAAGTGTACAAATATTTTTGTGGATAATATAAATATTTTGGTGGTATGCTATTGACCACACAAATGATGAAATACTTCTTTAACTCTATCTATATGTATGTATATAAATGTTCATATACGAGTATGTATAGATGTATTCATATATCATATATGTATACATTTATCATGTTTATAAATGTACATAATTATTTTTCTAGAAATACTTTAATTTTCTAATGGGATGTCGTAATCACACTTTTCGTAACGTTCTTCATCTTTCCACGCATTCATCATCTTACTCCCCAAGTAAAGATTACGGCATAAAATATACCACCATCTCTTGGGTGTAGGCGTTCTTAGGAGGCGACTTGAAGAAATGCCTTGAAAATGCTATTGGCTACTGACAGATAGCGGAACAATTATCTAACCGAGTCTAAATCGGAACGATCACTAATCGAGTCGACCAGAATAAAATCTCTAAATCGCAACCCTTGGCCTACCATCTGGCTAGGATCACTAACAACAAAAAAGTGCTACCGGGTCGTCATGGTTTAAAAAATACCCTTGATCATGTGCGCAGATGCATGCACGAGCACATGGACATCTACTCGGAGATGACGTCGCTGGAGGCCAGCGAGTTAGTGAATTCCGCTTTCGGGGGTCGCTACTGCGGCCCCATCCCGCCGAGGAGGAGGGTGTCCCTGCACCGCGCCGTCGCGCTTGCATTCTACACCGACAAATACTACACGCCCCCCACGCTCTTCACTGGCACCTATCGCTTCATCAACTCATGTAAGTGACTGTTGTTACATATTGATTAAACTATGCGTCACGATAGTCGAGGGGTTGGATGATCCAAATCGTGTCAAGAGACCCGATTTCGATATCCAGGTGATAGGCTTGTACCAATGAGTTGTTTTTACAACAACGTTACATAAATAAGTAAATGAATATCTTCAAGCAATTCCAAATACTGGGGTAGACAGAGGTCAAGTTTACACAATTAAGTCCCTTTGACCCACCTTCCACCGAAGACATTTTCGGAAACAACGTTACGATCGATATCATTGGCTTGGATATAATTTCGGCAACAGGCACACCACCATTCAGGTTATTCCAAAATTTAACAGCTAAACCGCTAAACCTTTTTATGAGGAAGCTTCAAATTCGAAATACGTAGAACCAATGTCAATTATATTTTTATTTATCTTCCCTCTCTATCTGATTAAATGACAAATTGTGTGCTCTGAAGAAAATATTTTTTTGACATTACATTGAATTACACAATATCATGAATTACACAATATCAAGGCGTAACAAAGTATTGACAACATTGTAAACAGATTTTCAGTTCATTATTGTGTTATTTTTTTTTTCAGCGGAATTCGAAGTGGGAACTCCAGTCCCGAACACCTTGTGCTCATTCGTGATCGAAGTGTCCAAACGGAAAACGGGCCTGCTGTTATCGCCCACCTACCCCGGGATCTACCCGAAGGATATCAGCTGCAACTATCAATTCATTGGGCAACCAGGACAACGAATCCGCCTCGAATTCCGCGACTTCGATCTATTTTTCGGCGGGCCTCAGTAAGTGGAAATCGGTTATTTATACAATAATAGATCGATTGTCGCGGACATCACTATGCATTCCGATTAATGGGGGCCCGTCACTATGTCATTGCGTGTAACAGCGATGTTATATTTTCGCGCCTTTTTCTATTATACGCTACGCGAGAAAGGTAGTCTTGTGTGATAATATTTGCTTTTCTATTTAACACTACTAACAACCGTGTGCTATCGGTATAAGAATATATTAACCCCTTTCTTCCTGTGGGTGTCGTAAGAGGCGACTAAGATTGTTATACGGAAGCAGAATTAGAAAAGAGTTTAGATTGGGTTATACCCACTCGTATAGACTTACACAACTCGCAGGCAGAGGCGTCAACAACACTTAAAACTTCCAATAGTCCGCTCCTGTAAATTTAATCGTCGTATCTCATTCATGTCCGTGAGACGACCAGCATTGTCGAACTGCATACTCTTCGGTTTTCAAGGTATCGCCAGCTCCGAGATTCCGGGTTCGATTCCTGGATGGATTAATGAAGCAAGCTCCTTCATGTTGTCACTGGTGTATGTAGCACCTTCCTTGTTTCTAGTTCAGCGGAAGAATATACCAAGCCCTTTCTAGTCGTGGGTGTCGTATGAGGCAATTATGGGAAAAGCCTCGTAAATGTCATTTACTAGCGATAGATGGCGGGATACCATCACGAAAGATATCAAACCAAAATTTAACAGATCGCTGACAGTCGGTAGCGTCTAAGGTACGTGGTGTCTGGTACTGCGACCGACAATCCAATTGCCAAGCGTGGCAATTATGGCGAACCTCTTTCATATGAGAGTGGCCAATGTTCTGCAGTGAAATTTTACAGCAAACGCTTGCAGAGCGTGTAGATTATGGCAAACCCTCTCGTATGAGAGTCCTATGTCTAGCAGAGGACTTTTGCAGTTTGCTATAATATATAACAAAAAGATATGCGTACGTTCGTGACGCAGCTGCCCATTCGACTGGGTGCGCGTTTACGACGGGCCCGACAACTCCTCGGCGGTGATCGGCACGTACTGCGGGCAACAGCGCAACCTCGTGCTGTACTCCAGCGAGGAGCGGCTCCTCGTCGCGTTCTACACGCTGCCGCGCGCCGCGAACACTCAGAATCGCGGCTTTAAAGGGATCTTCGAGTTCTCCGAGAGTTTTGTTAAGTTAGGTGAGTGAGGTAATAGAATACATTTTTTTTTTTTTTGTTTAAGAATACCAGCAATGCAAAATAACATTTCTAGTATTCCTGCTAACCACTCCAACTAAGCTGCATTGCTTGTGTCTAGATTTGGTTTACGACAATAGTTGAATGGCGGGCCTGAACCTGCGATATCATGTTTCGCAGTCCCTAGCACCCTAAAAACCATTAGGCTATTGCCGCATAAAATTAAAAGAGACATACAATTTAAAAATGGGTGGCGTACGGTTGCCGGGTAAGTATTACGTTATATTTTTAGCCCCATTTCTGTGGCTGTTATAAGAGATGAATAATGAAAAAGCCTTGCTAGAAAGGACTTAAAATACTAAACTAAAATAAGAGACTGGTGACGGGCAGCAGCTTCGAAGATGTTTGCTGTCTGGTACTGCAATCGCCATTCGTAGCGATTAGAAAATCCTGTGCTCTGCTTGACCTTTCAAAGGCTATTAAGTAATTTTATATTGGACGACCATCGTGGACGAGTGTTGTACACACCGTTTTCAATGTGTCGCAAGCTCTGAGGTTCGGTGTTAAATTCCCAGACCTTATTTCTTTAAATTTAATTGTTAGTATTATTTTATTTGCAGATTTTATAAGCAAACACGATGCCGAGCACATCAGGGGCTCCGAATGCGACCAGAAAATCCTAAGCAAAAAGGAATCCACTGGTTTCGTGTACCATCCAAATTATCCATTCCCCTATATACAAAAAGTTGTTTGTAGGTAAGTGGTGGTCAGAAAATTCGTAATATTTTTGTTTTATTTATTTAATCTTTTATGGCACCTAATAAAAGGTAATCATCAATCATTATCTTCCAACCTTTTTTTTATTATAAGGAAATCCTTATGGATACTCTTACACCAATACGGCAAAAGGGTTATGCTGGACTCCTACCGGCTAAAACCCCACGGTTTTCATTTCAACGTTCCAATGCCGGGACCACGGGAACACGTTCTACCGCAGTCCCGACGACATTGGTTCACTAAACCTCTTCTACATATATATATATTATCTATCAACCTCTGTCAACCCTGGGCGAAATAGAGAATAAACGGCAAGTGTATTAATGAGAAAATAAAAAATCATGTGAAGTTAATAAATAATATTTGATAAATAAATACATAAATGTCTTCACGCAATTCCCAATACAGAAGTAGACAGAGGTCTTGTCTAGACAATTAAGTCCTTTTGACCCACCTTCCACCGAAGATATTTTCGGATACAAGTTAAGATAATATAAATAAATTGATATTTCTCACCACCTCTCTCTCACACAGTCCCTGGAAATATCTTTGGTGAAAGGTGAGTCGAAAGGACTTATTGTCTAGACCTCTGTTTACCCCAGTATTGGGAATGGCGTGAAACATTATTTATTTATTTATTACCGGATACATTTTAACATTTAGGAAATTAATGTTAAATTTGGTAATTAGGATAAAATTGAAATTATGATCGCCGAGTGGTTGGGTGATCGGAATTAGAGTCGAGAGACCCGAGCTTGATTCCCAGGTGACAAGCTCGTATCAATGGTTTTTTTCAAAACCTATTTACGATTCATATCATTGGCTTGGACATAGAGACGGCGACGGGCTTACCACCTGGCACGTTGTCCCAAAATATCTTTGGTGGAAGGTGGGTCGAAGGGACTTAATTGTCTAGACTAGACCTCTGTCAACCCCCGGCTTGAAGATTATTTATATCTTGTTATTTATGTTCAATTTTGGATTTTGAATCATATTTCAGAAACTAGGTACACTTAATTCATATTATATGGAATTTATATATAACTGATATTCTTCTACATATCTGCGTTTATTTACAGTTTATTTACATATTCGTTTTTTTACAGATATTTTATATACGGTATGCAAGACTCTCAGAATTTGGAAAGAGTCCGACTCGAATTTCAGAACTTTTCTATACCAAAGGGAGAAAATCCGAAACCGGAGTAAGTATCCGTTAAGTTCCTAAACTTTAAATACTATTTGACTTGAAACTATAGAGGCGAGGGCTTAAAATTTTAATCTCTCTCTGCACTTTAAAGTCTTCTCTCTCCGTTTCAGTACATGCCCGGACGGGTATCTGAAGGTGTACCTGCGCGGGCAGGAGGCGACGGACTCGTATGACAAGCACGACGCGGAGCTCTGCGGCGAGGGCACCCCCGGCCCGCCCGTCTTCCCGCCGCCGCTGCTGTCGGACGGACCGCGCCTCGTCATGGTCTTCAGCTCCGGCGAGCTGCAGGGCCGCGGCTTCAAGGCCAAATACACCTTCGAGACTGGTTAGTGCGAGCGCGCAGGTTCCAGCGGTAGCAGACTTCCCGCTGACGCTGCTGTCCGATGGACCACGTCTCGTCATGGTCTTCAGCTCCGGCGAGCTGCAGGGCCGCGGCTTCAAGGCCAAATACACCTTCGAGACTGGTTAGTGCGAGCGCGGAGGTTCCAGCTGTAGCAGACTTACCGCCTGTGCTGCTGTCGGACGGACCGTGCCTCTTCAAGGTTTTCAGCTCTGGCTAGCTGCAGGGCCGCGGCTTCAAGGCCAAATACACCTTCAAGACTGGATAGTGCGAGCGCGCAGGTTCCAGCTGTAGTAGACTTCCCGCTGACGCTGCCTTCCGATGAACCGCGCCTTGTCATGGTCTTCAGCTGCTTCTAGGCCAAATACACCTTTGTGAGAGGTCAGTATCTGTAGTTGATAAGTTAATAATACTTTGGGGATCATGGACGTGGCGTCTTAAATATGGTTTAAATTATGTTGGAACCTAAGATGACTTTTGATTCTTACATTATACCAGTAGTCTTTTTAATGTAATTGTTAATTCAAGTGGTCGTACACAGAATATCGCGTTCCGGGTACTGCGGCGCCGGGCGGTGAGTGTGCGTTCACTTACCGCTCGAGGCGAAGAAGCGCGGCGACTTCAACTCACCGCGGTACCCCTCCAACTACCCGTCGCGAACCAACTGCACCTACACGCTGGTCGCCGCCCCTAACGAGCAGGTCACCGTGGTGTTCGACCACTTCAAGGTCAAGGCGGACGCGTGGAATGCTACCGCTGGCTTATACGGGTAAGTGTTTCTTTGGTACCGCTACAGAACGTATAAGAATGGGTTGTTGTACTTGGTACATTAATAGTAGAATTTTCTTTTTAAAGTATGCATATCCTTTCGACTCACCTTCCGTCGAATATATTTTTGGGACAATATTATATAATTTCTAAAGAATGCATATAATGCTAGATTTTTTATTGAATTAAAGAGAAATTTCAAAAATTGCTGATACGGGCGGTTCGAACTCGCCACCTCTGTCATTCCGGGGCAACGCTCTTACCTCCGAGCTGGCATGACACGGTGGCACGTTTAAACTTCTCTTTAAATTAATACCTCATTTCTGCGGCGTTTTAATATAGCTATGGAACCGTATGATAATGGAATTAGAATTTGCAACGCCTTTCCTTTCAGCGGTTGTCATAATAATCGACTAAAGGATCATAGGTATTCATAGGATATTATACGGTATTCATCGGAAAAGATATATGCTATAAATACCGTGGTGGCGACTGGCAGATGGCGGGATAACCACTTTGAAATAAACCAGAATAAAATTAAGCAGACCGGTGACACGCTGGTAAATTTTATCTATGCCAGTCTATGGTGCGAGGATGTTTGATACTGCGATAGCCAATCCAATTGCTGAGCGTGGCGATTATAGAAAAATCTCATTACGGAAGAAGGCAATGTACTGCAGTCAATTGACGTGCGGCGAGGAGTGGGTGGAGGCGTGGTGGACGGGGCGCGAGGGATCGGGCGTGCCGTGTATGTGATGTTGTGCCTTTCTACGAATATCTTATGTATGTGTGTGGTGTGCGCGGCAGCGGCGCGACGTGCAGCGAGGACTGGGTGGAGGCGTGGTGGACGGGGCGCGAGGGCTCGCGCGTGCCGCTGGGGCGCTGGTGCGGTCCCGCCACGCCCGGCCCGCTGCAGTCGCCGCGCGGAGCGCTCGGCCTGCTCCTCGCGCTGCACACCAACGACGAAGCCGTCGCCTCCGGGTTCAAGGCGCGCTACATCTTTGAGGTGACAACCCTAATCATCCTCTTTTAATTCAACTTTGGAATGAGAAAGTTCTCGAGTTTTAGTTTTAATGACTTTTTGCTGACTAAAAACTTCGTGGTAACGTCATAGTAAAAAAAAGGCGAAAGATTTATTCGTATTGAAGGGAACCTAGAGGTAACATCATAGTAATATTAAAAAGTTTATCTGTAGCTATAAGTGGATAGTGTTGCGTATATGGTATGTGCTTCAGGGATGAGTTGGTATAGTTACCAGTCCTCCTGAAATAGTCCAAGTCCTTTTGTTATACTTGTTTAAAATGAAACTTTTTAGTGTTTTACTTTAAAATAAAACAAAATGTTGATTATATGACATTTTTTTATTTTATTGTTGGCTCTCAAGATCTTAACCGGAACACAAGAACTTGACTGTAGAATTTCACAAAAGTATGGCGTGTTGTAGAGGGATCAAAGAATCGTATTGATACCTTGATCCCTCTACATCACGCCATACTTCAAGGATAAAGAAAAAGGAGAGCAGTTGAGTAAACTAATCATTTTATTTGGCACAGTTCTTACTATTGTTATAATCTGAGGAATTCAAAGCATGGCTAATAAAATTATACTCGAAAAAACTTAAAATACACGGTATTAGGATGATCCCTTAATTTTATTTTGATGTGAAACATCTATAGCCGCACGTAAAACCGATTTCTGGCGTGGCGACGAATGCCGCGCACGTACGTAGTAGTGTTTAATTATAAACCTTAATAATCAGGTAATAGGGTGTAAATTAGTATACCTTTGTATGCACGCTATACAAAGGTATACTAATTTACACCCTATTACCTGAGAATTAAGGTTTTTAATTAAACACTGAAATCCCTTTTTTTTATATTTAATTAATTATATTCATATTATTCATATTAGTGACTATGTAAATTATATTAAGATTTCATTTTTACATGAAAGGTCATTTCCTTATAGTCAAAAATGTTCAATAATTTTTAAAACGAATAAACATAAACTACCATTAAAATTAGCTGGAGATTTTAATGTAAATTTGCAAGAGCTGAATCACTGCCATTAATGACATTTCTTCGAAAAGAATTTCAATTGCAAATCAACAACAATCCAAAAGAATCTACTACCAAATATGGAAGATTATAGATGCTGTAATTGTGAGATATCTTGTTAATGTTTCATCCAATATTTTTGTAACGTATTAAATAAATATATAAATATCTTCACGCAATTCCCAATACAGGGGTAGACAGAAGTCTAGTCTAGACAATTAAGTCCCTACGACCCACCTTCCACCGAAAATATTTTCGAGACATCGTGGCAGGTGGTGAGCACGTCGCCATCTTTATGTCCAAGCCAACGATATAATTCGTACATAAGTTTTTGTAAAACCCATTGGTACGAGCCTGCCACCTGGAGATCGAACTCGGATCTCTGACTCGAAATTCCGACCACCTAACCACTCGGCTATCGAGACTACACATAGATACATTTTTTTATTTGTTAAGTTTCTTCATAAAAAAAACTCAGTCCCACATCATCACCACTTTATCTATTTGCTTATACGTTTGCTCATCTGTACAGTTTATAAATATGTTTTGTAGCCGGCGAAGTCCATATTCGGCGACTGCGGCGGTAACATGTCAGGCGCCGAGTTCGGCGTGATCACTTCGCCGCACTTCCCGCGCCCCTACGAGCCGCCCGCGAGGGGGGACGCGTCGCGCGTCTGCAACTGGTTCGTGACCGCGCGGCCCGGCAAGCGGCTGCTGCTCAACTTCCAGAACTTCGCCGTCGAGGGACATCTGACGGGTATAGCTCTGTTCTTGTAAGCGTGTCTTTTGTTTTGTCTTCACGGATTTCTCGATTCCGTGGTTGATAACCAGGCCAGCTAAGGTCTAGACAACTTAATGCTTCTCACCCATATCGGAGCTTATTTTACAGATAACCTGACAGATGATGTGTAAGTCTATCTAACAGCACTGTGACTCTATTTGTTATCCGTATACGCATATAATAATAATTACATTGATCTGATCCAAAGGTAAGCAGCTTAAGTTAAATACAAGTGGTATTATGGAATCCGAAACAACGAAGTTACCACAAACACCTAGACCCGAGAAAATTTGGAAAAATTGTTGTCTACATCGATCCAACAGGGATTCGAAACCGGGAACCTCAGTGCTGGCGACACTTTGAAAACCGTTGTTTACACCACTCGTCTACGACCTGTCTTAATTTTGCCTATGACCGTTGAATACTTTCAAATTTAAATTATACACTGGTCTTAGTCTGTATACACTATAAAAATATAAAATTAAATATAATATAATCCAGTTACTGGTTACATGCTTTACCATCAAGAAATCTTGGTACATTACTGGATAACGAAAGTTTACGAATAGCTGTAGGAATACGACTGAGAGCATCGATTTGTCAACCACATCGATGTCCTTGTGGTAGCGACGTCGACGAGTTAGGCCTCCACGGACTTTCATGCCAAAAAAGTGCCGGCAGACTGTCTCGTCATGGTTCCTTGAATGAAATCATCCGAAGGGCTCTTGGTTCCATAAATATTCCATCGGTTTTAGAGCCTTGTGGAATATTTAGGGAGGATGGTAAGAGACCCGACGGCTTGACTTTAGTCTCTTGGGAGAGAGGCAAAGCTCTTGGGTGGGACGCAATTTGCGTCGATACATTAGCGGCCTCTCATATCAAGGGTACTTCCATAAGGGCCGGGGCGGCATCAGAGGCAGCTGAATCGGGTAAATGGCGGAAATATGAGTCTTTGAAAGGAGACTATATATTTGTTCCATTTGCCGTAGAGACAATCGGTCCGTGGAGTCCCCGCGCGATGCAGTTTCTAAAGGAATTGTATCCGCGACTTATAGTTGCCGCTGGTGACAAGAGGGCTGGTTCTTTTATCGCTCAACGGTTAAGTCTAGCCATTCAACGTGGAAATGCAGCCAGCGTTCTTGGTACCATGCCGCGAGGAGTAGGGCTCTATGATTATAATAGTTTTTAGTTAATAAGTATTGTAAATATTAAAATATTTTTTTCTGTAAATAAAATTAAAATAAAAAAAATATCTTCACGCCATTCCCAATACAGGGGTTTACAATTAAGTCTATTGGACCCGCCTTCCACCGAAGACATTTTTTACGACAACTTGACATGTGGTGAGCCCGTCACCGTCTTTTTTGTCCAAGCCAACGATATAAATCGTACATAAGTTTTTGAAAAAGCCCATTGGTACGATCCTTGGTGATCGAACTCGGGTCTCGTGACTCGAATTCCGAATTCGCCCAACCATTCGACGACTATCGTGACTTTTTTAATATTGAATTTTTTATTAAAATAAAAAATCAAATTTAAAACATTAATTTTATATTAAATTGAATATGAAATGAACCAGACCGCGGCTGCCCGGCGGCGGTGCTCCGGCTGTGGTACGAGAGCCCGGGCCCGCCGCTCGAGCTCTGCGGCGAGAAGGCACCCGGGGACCGCTGGCAGTATCTCTCCTCTTCCAACTCTATACGTTTGTCGTGAGTACACGTCGTCCTTGTACAGTGTCGTTGATAATGTAGTGTTACGGCTTATTTATATCTCAAATATTTACAATCAAAGTAAATTTTTTAATCTATAACACGTTACGGTATCCAGAGTAGCAATACACTAATAATTCCGAACCATTTTAAAAATCGCACTGGGGACCTATATTTTAGAAATATGTAACTTCGAACAAAGATTTTAGTCATCAGAATCGTCTAGTTTTCAAATAAATGGTGAGCTTTGCCGCCATCTTCAATGCTGATTTTGTCGCGATGATGAAAATCCAAAATTTGCAATTTAAAATTTCGGAGCTATGTAAATACGTAATTTCAGGATAATAGCAAACATTTATGAAGTGTTCCTCCCCCTCCCCCTTTTTCAATGAAAATCTAGATCTTCGGCTTGTGTTAGCTGCTGCTTAGTTACTAGTAGCTCATGTATATCCGCAGGTTTATAATAGCGGATAAGTCAGTGGGCGCGGCGGGTTGGCGCGCGATCTGGACGGAGGTGAGCGCGGACGCGGAGGGCTGCGCGAGCGCATGCGCCGGCGCCTGCCTGCCCCCCTCCGCCGCCTGCTCCGGCCTGCAGCACTGCGCCGGCGCGCCCGTCGACAAGCCCGCGCACTGTTAGTACAGATGGGTAACTCAATGCATACACATCACACACAGATCACCGCTCGCGAAACGCAGATCGACCCGTGAGCCACAGATTAATTTAAGAATCGCGAGGGTCTATTATTTATTGTTTCAAGTACTTGAACTAAATCTGCCAATTGATCTGTTGAGTTTTTATTGTTAGTGAGAAACTCTCTATTCTTTATGTCTGTGACATAACCGAACTCACTGGCTGACTACAGTAGGGCAAAGAGTATATATCACGACTACTTACTACTACAGCAGCGACTTCCAATGTCGCCTGATATCTTAAAACAACTTCCCAATAATCATGGTTTAATCTTAAAGTATCAGATCAATCCGTTTACTTTAATAAAGCACATTATGATTTAGCCATTCATTGGCCACTCTTTAAAAAGTTCATGGCAATATTTTAAAAACGATAACTCCCTGAAAAAAGACACGCAAAAGCATCACGTCAATATACATATATTTAGTCAGCTAGTCTATACTACACGTGATCTCTATACTCTGGATTAACTTGAAATTTAACACACTTATTTTGCGAAGTAGGCACACACTAAGATCAAATTTTGCGCAAATCTGCGCCAATATGTATTTTTTTATTTAATATGTGTGGCGCACAGCCAACAAGTACATAATAAATGCGCCTTCTCAATGTCGGTCATGGAAAGAATTTATATAATAAAATTACAATTATTCAATTTCTTACTATATCCCAAAATACTTATAATTTTATAAGGATTTAAAAGTCCACAAAGTTCGTTTTAAATTTAAAACAACTGAACTTTTTTTATTACTTAAATTGTGTGTTGATGTGTTTTGTTTGCATAATGCATTGAATTTTAAAAATTCAATAAAAAAATATTAATTAGAGGAAATTAAAAAGCTTGTGAAACGTTTGAAAAAATCGAATTGAGAACCTTGAGGATGTTTGCATTCGGTAAAAATAACGGGAATAAATGAATCATACACTCGTTACTGAATGAATAACTATAGGTGCAATATGAAAAAGATAAAAGTAAGGAATTTACTACAGTCGCAGCTTATTTACAACAAATGCCTTTGCTTTGCAGGATTATTTTTGCATTTTAAAACCTTTGTCAGCTTAAAACAGCATCACGGAATAAGTGTTCGTCACTATTATTGAGGATATGTAAATAATACACTACCTATATTTTGCTTTTATACACATTACATGGCACAATAATATCACACGTTGCTTGACCAATTTCTAGTGTTGCACATGTGGCAACACTCAGTATAACTAATACACTAGATGATTTAAAAAAATACATATTCGATATGATTATAATTATGTGATAAAATATTAAAATATTATCTAGTGTCGAATGATTTTTTGAACAGACTATTAAAATACTCTCGGTAAGAAAGTCAAGAATATTTATCTATTCATGAAGCGTTTACATTATAAGTGAACAATTATTTAAAAGTATATTTCACCTTAACTTTGTACAAATATTTAGTTTATATAATACGTTGAAGTAGGTATTACTTTAATTTATTTCTAAGTAACCACAAAGCTTTTATTTCAGCAACTGTATTGAATTGAATAGTATAGGTAAAGTTCACTATTGTGGCACCGCACTATACAAATTCCACGTTCAAATCTATTGTATAGGCACTTGCATTTTGTTGTCAGACTTGAAACTAAATAAACAATATTTTAGTAATTTTAAAATATGTAAGTTATAAAATAATTATATAGCTTGTTTTGCGGAGTAAGCAGTTGTTAGTATCATTTTAATTAAAGAAGCAAACCGTTTTATAGAAAGAAATACTTTAAATACAATAATAGTCATATCCTATAAGTTTTTCTATTTCAATAAGATTTTTACTAAACAAATAACTAAAAAATATAACTAATGTGACGCATAGTTTGTCTTGGTCATTGTTATTATGAATAAGCAAATTATTAACATATAAAATACTTATACATCGTGTTTCGTTATTAAATATTTTTCATGATGACCCAAGATTTGTATCTTTGGTTACATTTCTTCTTATTCTTTATTGTTCTCCTTAAGTATATACTTATTATGTTTCCAATAGCATAATAAAACAAAAAGCTACGTCAACATATATTTACTGTCATTGTAAGGTGAACGTAGTCTTCTGTTTGTAACAAACAGTATTATAATATTTTAATGAATTCAATCTATAATCTCTAAGTTCATGTTATAATTTTTTATTAGATATACCAGCATACAAAACCTTAGCTTGCAGTAACTCGAGAGATTTTCATTATTTTACTATCATATTGAAAGAACTGCAGACAATAATTCCGCCATTAAATGAAATGCTTTATAAGCTGCTTACTCCTGCTTGTTTTTTTTCTATTGTAATAAGAGATTCTATCTAACCACTTTAGAAATGTTAAACAATAATTCTTAAACAATAATTAATACTGTTATGTGTATTTTAAATTATTCAGACTGGACGGTTCAATGCAATCTTTGTCTCGGAGGATTCATGAATGTAAATTAGTTTAGTAGGCTTAGAGGACTTCGAAGGACAAAATGTTGGTGAATTAGCAGAATATATAACAATGTTGCAAGATTATTGACTCTTTTATTTACGGACAGCAACCCTTTTAAACACATTTTAAATATTCACATCTAAAATTCATTCTACCTTCATAAATTTTAAAACTCTAAATAGATTTTTTTTATTCGTTCTGACTCTTTAAATACTGTGATGACTCAGGTTAGAACTAAATTTTGTGTACAGAATCGAATATTTATTGTCGATGAATAAATTTAGGCTAAAGTATCAGAAATCCGATGGGACGAAGCTTGCATTGAGTCATCGCACTATGGGACTTGGAGTACTGCCTCCCTGGCATTGAAAATACTGTCTTTTAATTTTTTTCGTGTCTGTAAAAAAAAACAAATCGTATTCATTGTGTGTATAACGAATTGACGTTGAGGCAAGTATTTTCAATGTTTAAGCGCAGACTCCATGATTCCTAGCATGAGCACTGTAAAATCTAGCAGTCAATAATGCTTACAAGCTCATTCTAGGAAAGCTTGGCGGTATTGAAAAAGCGATATCCAACTTTATAAAACAATTTCAATAACTCCATACAGTTGGTTATTACTTGACATGCCGCCACCTCTTCGCTCATGTTGTGCACTGTTTCCTTTCTGCGGGGCCAACAAATAATCATTGGTGAATGAATATTAGTTGGACTGGTGTCGTAAGAGGGGTAGAATGGGTAGAACGGTAGCTCCCGTGGGGGGGGCGGCTGACGCGGCGGTGTGCGCAGGCGCTGCGGCGTCGGGCCGGGCCGCGCCGCGCGCCGCGCTGCTCGCGCTCTCGCTTGTGCTCGCCGCCCCGCACTGACCGGGCGCTGCACACGTGAGTTCAATATGACACCCAAGCCTCGCCCTCACTCTCATCGCCCGCCCTATCCATCCTCATACTGCTTCTTACTATCTGTGTCTTTAAGTGTACTATTCCGTTTTCGAAAAACCATCTGGCACAAGGAAATTTGCCTCTGAGACTTTTACAAATGTGTTATTTGTCCAACTCGAAGAACCAAACTGACTCAGTTGCAAATTATTTATTGCTGTGCTTGCTGCTTTTTATCTGTTAAAAAAGAGAAAACTACAAGTATCTAAATCTTTGATTTGGAACATTGATAAAAGTTATAAAACTGAAGAGAATCTGAAGATATTTCGAAAGAAGATTTATGATACTTACTCTATATATTTAGTTAATTTTGCACAGTCTTCACAGCTTGTTCACGCTTAATTTTTAGATTTCATGTAGAGTTGAATGTAATGCATTAAATTAAAATTTCAACTAAATAACAGCAGCATAAACTACCTGGATATAAATAAAATTAATATTAAAGTACTCTTTCTATCTACAGTTTATTATATTATATTTAGAGAATAATTTGATTTATTTTATTACTTTATAGGTCTTGAATGAAATGTTACGAAATTCGTAGTATAAATTTAATCGATCGATCGACCACTGAGTATAAAAGAACAACTCATTCTACTTGGAATAAATATGAATAGAAATGGACTTGGCTGTTTTCAAGCAAATCGACACACCGTGCTATGTTTTCCTCTACTGCCTTTTTGTTTTCTACTTCTAGGGCTATTACAAAATCTTTAATATATAAGAGCTGGGAATTATTTGTTTGTTTCCAAAAAAAAAAAATCATATCCCATCAACATGAAAAAAGGTTCCGGTAGCAAAATAAATTCTTAATTAGTTTAGGACATACAATCACTTGAATTGAGTTGCTTTTGTTAAAAGGTCGTGGTAGACCCCCTGACGTCGATTTGTTTGAAATTAGTCAAATCGATCGAGTGGACCAAAGTCCTTGTTAGATCCACGTCCTGGAAGGAGCCTGGATCCCTTATGTGCTCGTTTGTATATGGCGCAATTAGCTGAAACAAATACTTTCACAAGTATATTATAGCGTTTGCAGTGGGCGTACTGATTGTTAGCACCGTAGATTGCTCCAACAAGATATCAATGGCTATAAACTACCAAGACGATCTGATAGCCTCCTCTACACGTCGTCCATGTCTAATACCGTTGGCGTTAATTGGCTGTCGTGAGGGGAGGCCTTTAGACGTGGAGTGTGCACAGGCGACGGGGATGCGGCGGCTGCGTCGCACGGCAGCGCGGCGTGGTGGGCCGCGGCGGCGGGCGGCGGGGCGGGCGCGGCTGCGCTGGCCGCGTGCGCGTGGCGGCGGCGCGCGCGCTCGCCCCGCCGCCGCCGCCGCCGCCGCCGCCGCCGCCGCCGCCGCCGCCGCCGCCGCCGCCGCCGCCCCCGCGCCCGCGCCCCCGCCCGCGCCCCACGACACGGTCTGAGCGCCGCGACCGAAACAACAATACAACCGATTTAACGTACACGTGTGTTTCATTTGCGAACCCATATCATTATTGTGTATTGAGTGTGTAACAAATATACAACGATTTATTGAACTGTCTAGTGTTTTTTCTAGGCCTTCACACGTATAGGAATGTATCCCATGTAAAAATGTATATGAATGAAAGTTAGAAACCTATTTAAGAGTTTATTTTAAGCTTCAGACTAAAAGACTGAAGGCTGAGCGGGAAGTAAACGACATCGACTTCTAATTTTTACACTCTCCAACAATGCTTTTATATTTAAGAGTAATTTTATTTTATACCAAACCATTTTATTCCAAAAAACTGCGGGAATATGAAACGAGGTATAAACAAAAGCTAATTATAAATGTCTATTATATCAGATATTTAATTACGTGTTTTAAAAATATATTTATGTACTTTCTTAATAAATAGCATCAGACAGATCCAAAGCTAAGCGTGGTGAAGTTTAAATAATTACAGCATTTCAGACATAGGAAATCATTTATTTATGTTTTGTCCCATATTTTCACTCAAAGTAAACAAAGTCTCTATTTTAGGGGAAGCTGTCAGACAATCAGTTTACCTGATGGTAAGTGACCAACAACGCACATGTACCATTGCAACATCTGATACTTTGCAAGGGTGAAATCTAACTTTAGGAAAGAAATTTCGCAAGGAAAACCCGAGCGGGATGTGGACAACCCTCTTCATCTCTCTCCCCGGACGAAACAGAAGCAACTCGTATCTACGTTACGGCGGTAGTCTGCGAGACCGTGTTACAGTTCCGGTAGAGGTAGATGCTGGAACAAAAACTGCCGCTTCTCTACACAAAATTTATATAACATATTCGTATCACTTGTATCAAAAATAGTATGAACTCATGTACTGGAGTAGACTGCCTGTTTGTAAAGTACACTTACAGTGTGTAGAGTACACTTATTGTGAAGAGTACTTGATAGTTTGATACATGCAATTCCCCTTGTTGATCTTAATACGAGGGAGTCATCGCCAGTAAAAGCCGTTACGGCAGCAGAGTTTAAGAAGCTTTTAAAATTCACCAGCTCCTGGAACAGACTATGGGAGTCTGCACCGACTAAGGTGCGGTATCTACTGTAGCCAACCGGCTTGCTAAGCCTGGCGATTATGACAATCATTATGCCTGTTTCCTGAAGCGGATTTTTGCAAGCCGTTATTTGTGTAATTATTATTAAACAAAATTTTCACCGCTAACTTTAAGATAACATTCAAACGTTGAGTAGGTACGTGCAATAGTGTGTTGCAGGTATTATTTTTATTCACATTATGAATCATAATCTGTGATAGATTCTAATAAAAAAGTGTGCAAAAATAAAAAGCATTTTCATAACAAAACTCTTGCACTCCTGCAAAACGCTTGGTGCCATTTTTAAAATAATTACATTTCTACACGTGACGTACGTATTTTATACACGTCAATATGATTAAGATCTTTTTCAATGTTAGTCAAATCTGCCAACTTCTTTCTGTTGGTAATAGATAATTCAGTGAAAAGACGTGAAAATATGTTGGTAAACTACGTGAAATACAATTCGTTCTGTCAATTTTGCGCCACAATTACATACTCTGAACAAAACTTGATGGACATACATAATCATTGGCAGGTACGTGAGTAATAATCGTGAATGTTTACATATATTGCTAAAATTATTCGGGATAACCTTTTACTGGTTGATAAAGTTTATCAGGTAGAATGTAAACTTTGGAAAGTAAACAAGTTCAATTAAGAAAGTAATTCTCTTTTTTTAAAAGAATACTAGCATGCCGAATAACATTACTAGTATTCCTGTTAACCACTCCAATTAAGCTGCAATGCTTGTGTCTGGAGTTGGTTTACGTCAAAAGTCGAATGGCGGGGCCCGAACCTGCGACGTCATGTTTCGCAGTCCGCACCCTAAACCATTAGACTATTTATTCTTCGAATCAAGATACATATCGATCATATGCGAATGATATGAGCGAAATATGACGGATACTTGGCCTATTTGTTTCTGAAACCAAACCACAAGCTAAAAATTTAACCCGGTAGAGGGATCTACGCGGGTGAAGCTGAATGCAACAAATATAATGATATATTTTTGTGCTGTTTCTCATGAGTGGATGTTGAGTATATATTTATATCTATGTAAATATCTTCACGCCATTCCCAATACAGGGGTAGACCTGGTCTAGACAGTTAAGTCGTTTCGACCCACCTTTCATCGAAGATATTTTTGGGACAACGTGACAGGTGGTGACCTCGTCGCCGTCTTAATGTTTGGACATTAAGATACGTTCAACGATATAATTCGTACAATAATTTTTGAAAAAAAAAACCGTTGGTACGAACCTGCCACCTGGGGTTCGAACTCGGGTCTCTTGACTCGAATTCCGACCACCCAACCACTCGGCTATCTCTAGCTATGATTTATATCTATTTTAATATTAACCGCCTTATGAAAACTTCTTGGCAATGTTACAGATCGTTATTAGGTACATTTGGAAGGTGAATCGGCTGTCAATATGATAGCCGATTCCACTGTCTTAGACGAGTATACAATATATATACTATTATTTTTAGATAGCCAATTGGATAATTTTTCTTTATCACTTTTCAAAAGGTGATAAATTCTGTTAAAAATTATCAAAATTTTTTGTATACACAACAATAGCTTCTGCAACTACTTACATAACCTACATAACATCCTGTAAGTCACTGTAAGACATACCCTCCATTAAGTATTTACCATAATTGCTACTTTTGGTAAGTGGATTGACGAAAGAATAGCAGACCTTGCTCCTTAGACGCTACTGCCCGTCACTGCTGAATTTTGATCTGGTATTTTTTCGAAGTGGTTATCCCGCCATCTGTCGGTAACCATTGGTACTTTCAAAGCTTTTCCCTTTGTTGCCTCTTACGATACTCACGTGGAAAAAAAGGGTGGCTTAGTATATGGTCACACCCTTAGACACTTTAGAAAATAGCAGCAAAGTATCGTATTTTATATTCGCAGCAAAACTTATCAGTAGTTTCCACTGCCCTCTGTGTATCGTGACCATAGCAACCGGCAGATGTTACATATAAATTGAACCTTAATTAGTTGATATGTATGTCTGTACATATGTTTATATTATATTACTATACGTAACCAAAACAATACGTAAACGCAAAAACTCAACACCGCTGCCACCATGTAATGAAACGTCGGTTGCTAGATCAAGACTGATTTATTTTCAACTTACCCAGAGTAATAATAATATACATAACAATGTGTATATTTGTATCAAAACTTTAAACACTTAAGTGTCTTTAGTCTTAAAAATATTATAAGCGAACCTATATGAAATTAGCTTGTACACTTATACTAATCACTTATTATTTGACGACCACCGTGGACGAGTGGCGTATACACCAGTTTTCAAGGTGTCGCCATCCCTCGAGGACAATCCCCGGATGGGTCAATGTAGGAAAACCACTTTTTCTACATTTTATCGGGTCTAGGTGTTTGTGGTGCCTTCGTGGATTCCATATCACCAGAGCTTTAGCAATGTATGTGATGTTGTCCTCATCTATGTATGTTTTCATTTATATTCAATGTACTTACTGTTAATGGTGTGTACGAGTCTACCGCCCGAGGATCGAACGCGGTTCTCTCGACTTGAGTTCCGATCATCCATCCACTAGGATATCTTAACTTTTTGCCGAGATTAGGATGAATTTTTTCTTTATTTTTTTTTTTCAATACTTGTCAAAACCTTGTGGGAACAGTAGCTAGGAATTTACTTCAGACAACTATGATGATATGTAGATGTCAAAAGCTCGCCTGCGAGACTCCATAGGCGTACGTTTTTTGCTACTAGTCCGATTTATCTGATTACAGATAATAGGCGAAATATTGGAATTCCACGACTCCTTTTTATTAGAAGCGTCCATTGTCTGCAGTTTCGGTTGACATTTGAAAAAAAATAATAAAGGGTTAAAACTAATCAAGCTCTGGTTTAACTGGTAAGAAAATGACAATATAAAAATAGAGAAAATATAATAAAAACAAATATTGTAATAAGGCAAACACAGTTTTGCAAATTTATTCCACATTAAACTGATACAAGATTGATACAAGTCAGAGTTCTAACAGTACGGGCATGCTACGTGGGACCGAGTACAAAAAAGTTTAGTACAGCGATAATAATCATTACAGATATCCTGAACTTCAATACTACTGCTTCACACTAATGTATTTTAAATGGAAATATGTAATAATAAAGCAAAAAACTAAAGCAGGAACACAGTTGGGAAATGTTATCGATTACAGGGGTGTTCTATTTTAGCCGTAATTGCTAGTCGTCGAGTTCATTTAATTTCATTAAATCATTCTCGTGTATCCTAAGTTGTAAGTATGTCAAAAAAACAACAGTCAAACTCCTTATAATATAATAATTACTGCTAAAATACACATCACATCGCAAAATGCGTTCGCAGGAATAAAATATATTGAATAACATGTATTAAAAAAACAGACAGTCGACGGGTCCGCGACCCGACGCGCGGCCGCAAACAGGCAACCGCGGCCGCGCGCCCTCACAAAAATATAAAGTATATATTAAATATATACGGCTAATACGACAGAGAGAGAAAAAAAAAACATAAGCATAACGGGAAACTTACATTCGAAACATTTCATAACGTCCTACTTTAAGATTTTTACGGAATCGTTGCGATACAAAATTGAAAACGTGAAAATCAAATAAAAAAAAACACATATATATAGAAAAAAATAAAGTGGAACGATCCTCAGTTACAGGGCGAGGAATCGGGCGTAAACGTAACCTGGGACCGCGAGCGAGGCTGCGGCGCGCGAGTGCTCCCCTGCGCAGCTTGTAGTGTCTCCCGACAGGGGCTCGCGCGTCCGCGCCGCTAGCTGCCGCCGCCCGCCGCCGCCGCCCGCCGCTTCGTCTCCCCCCCGAGGTTCTGGTGGCCCCCGTCGAATTTACGTTTACCTGCAACCGCACCCACACACTCACTCTGCCGCTCCCGCTCCCGCTGCCGCTGCCGCTCCCGCACGCGGCCGCGGACGTCTCTGTCTAATCGTTTACTACTAGCTAAATCTATGATACACTACCATGAAAATTCTTTGATACTTTAACTACATTTTATACCATACCATGGCCTAATTTAGAAATCATGAAAACAGACTTTTAAAAGATTTGTTAAATATTTTTAGTTACGTTGGTAAATAGTAAAAGGTTAGTAAGGAAAACTAAATGAAATGAATCAAGGAAAGTTCTCCCACAAATTACAACAACCTTGGATACACTCTTTCTCTCATTGTGGAAATTTGTGGAAGAGCTTGGTAAGGAAAATGAAAGGGAAAGGATAGTTACCGATATACCAAAAAAATTTCCAGACTAGACGCAAACCATCAAACAAGCTGAAAACAAGGAAAGGCATGAGAATACGAACCAATTGAAATCACCGAACGAGGAGTCAAACTTCGAGCTTAGCGAAACTTAGAGGCATAAAAAATTATATAGAGATAAAATAAGATAGTTAAATTACTTTTTCCAACTTTATTAAATTGACTTTTGATGAACGCACTGCTGGTTTCTTCGTATCTAATTCTCTTCTCATACATAAAAGAGGGGACTATGCAAGAATCGCAAGTACTCGACTCCTCGCACGGTAACATATTTATGGTGAATATATATGTGATCCTGATATCTGACGATAATCATTACACCCTTCGTCCACGAGAAGAACTCCATAGTCCCTAACGCCAAAACCACACGTTCAAAGTTTGCTCAAACCGAAGAAGTTATAATAATATACGGAATAAATAATAATAAGGTAGATTTCTTCTCCCCTTTTTTTATAGACTGACGGTAGAGGATAACGGACGGTATTTGCTTCTTTGCTTAGGAGTTAGGAGTACTTTGAGTGGCATTTACTGTATCTGCCACCAACAAGTAGTGTACGATCTATGTTGTGTATCGGTTTGAAATTTAACTGGTATTTAGATTATTTGCTGGTATTAGTTGCTGGTAGTATGATTTTTCGAAAAGTTATAAAATCTTTTCCATTTTAAGCATCTAATTTATTTATTTTTTTAATTTCGACTTGACATCGAAAAAAATTGAAGCACATTAGCATATAGCATAGTAAAAAATAATTATAAAAGATTTCAAAAAAACTATTTATGTAGATTAATGTTAATTCCATCTTAGTCCATAAAATATAATTTTTTTCGCTTTAGTAGCCAGTAGACACTTTACCCACAGGTAAACAGTTTGCGCATTTGCCACCCTAGTTCATTTAAAGTAAGCGAAACAAAAGAATTAGGAAACCAGATTCTACCATGTTTTGGGTGATAAAATGATCAAAACGTGGCTGTTTAAAATAAAGAGAAGACCTTAAATATAAGTAATTAGTAAAAACATTAGTCGGTGTGTTAAGTGCGAGTGCAATGACGACCTCCGTGACTCCGACGAGTGACGTACACAAGTTTTTCAAGGTGTCGCCAGCTCTGATGACTCCGGGTTCGATTCCCGGTCGGGTTAATACAGAAAACACTGGGGTTTGCTGCTTTCAATGGGATCAGAGCAATGTATGTGATGTTGTCTCTATCTATTGTGTGTATTTATTACTATATGCGTATACGAATTATAAAAAGAGACACGGTGCTGTTACATAGATAACATCAGAAACCATATGGAATCCATAACACGCGTGATTTGGCAACTTGATTTTGAATCAGTGCAATAATCAGTGCTATCCATGTATTAATGTGTACGTGTGTGTGAGTGTGCGTTTGAGTGTGCGTGCGTGTGTGATCAGAGCAATGTATGTAATGTTGTTGTATTAGCGTGTGTATGTGTGCGTGTGTGCGTGTGCGTGCGTGCCACTCACCTGGTAAACTTGGCTTGGCGCGCGGGTTGCCACGCATGGCGCTGGGCGTGCGGCGGCCACGAGCGGCGCGCCGCGCACCACCACGGGCCCCAGCCGCGCCCGCCGCCGCGCGCCGCGCCCATCGCGCGCCCGTCCCACATGACCCACCCTGCACCACGCGCCGCCACGTCAGCACGCGACCCGCGCACGCCGCCGCCGCCGCCGCCCATCGCTCTCTCACCGACCCCCCACCCCCCCTAATTTTCCCTACTCCCCTTTCCTTCTTTCCACCACACCGTGCTCTCGCTTAACGCGCCTTACCCAGTTTACAAGATAGGAAGTTCTTTTATAAATGCTAAATGCCCGTATGTGATCTCTCAGCGTGATTTCATAATAAGAAAAACAGACTTTTCAGACTGTATACGACTGACATAGAGTAACGTTAGTAGATTTAGTAATGTTTCATATATTTTTTAAAGCATTTATTTATCATTTAACACATCCTGCATTCTAATTTGCTTCATCAATTCCAACAATGTGTGAATACAATCAAGTTAACATTTACTTGTTCAGCCTGTACCAATCAGTATCGACTGTAGTTAGTTTTCCAAAACTGTAATTAAGTATTAATCACTTCATAATTTTATTATGCTTTTGGTTTATCCAACATTAACTTTAACTAACACCAACGTTTATTAAGTACTCGTTCAAATATGTTGAAGGACGTTATGTGTTTGCTATTCCATAAACCGTCATGTCGACATGCACTCAAGTAATTATTTAAAGGAAACGTAAAAACTATAATACAATCTGAAAATATCGTCGCCATCAAAACTAAACGACATCGAAAACATTAAAAAAAAATTAAATGTTAAACTTAACCGATTTTCAAAATTCCATCGCGTTCCAAAGAACAAAGACAATCGAGAGCAAGAGCACGAGAACCGAGCGATGGGCAGTGGCAGCGGTGGGACGTTGTCGCAAAATACTTAAACATAACAATACAACTATTAATAAAATACAACTTAATACTTGCAGGCGCCTTTAAAACAATTATCGGAAAGAGACAAAAAATTGCGACAGCTGCAAGTACCGGTATATACAAATGTATAAAATAAAAATAAACAGCTCAAATAGTTTCCAAATGAGACAAACATAAAATGGCACATTTTTATTAATAATAAGCGAATGCAAAGAAACAATCGTGCTGTTTATTGAGCAGGAAACATCTTAACATTGCGATAGAACTCCAAATGTAACTCGTTACATACAAGTAGTATGAAATAAATACATAGTCAATAATCAAAATACAGACATCCTCACATACACACACGCACAAACACATTCAAATCACACACTCGTAAATATATTGATAGGACTACTATTCACACAAATCTCACACACACATCTAAAACCAAACTTTTGCAATATATAGTTCACAAATTCGACTAGAGATATAACAAAAGTGATTGTAGGGGGAAGCCCCTTGATCTCAATTATACAAGTTTAAAAATAAACTTAGTAAAGTAGGTCGGTATACCTCAATATATCAGTAAAGTTTCTGTTCGTATTACATTTTGTTTTATTTTCATTGTTGCGATAAGGAGGATGTTTCAAATTTACCAAAGAGTGTATCTCTTTGCTAAATTTGAAACATCCTTTGCTGAAATTATAACTTTAAAATACAGTATTTTTTATAATTTCACATTCAGAATTCAAATTTTAAAGGGAACATAAACAGATGCCATTTTACAAGTATATTATAAAATAAAAATCTTTGTCAGTCACTCTGCTAAATCTCACATAAACCACATTCTAGCGTTTTACCCAAATTGGATGTACCAAGACCATCCTTTGTTGTGATAATAAACAAAATATTGAGCATTTATCGCAAAGTGAAGATGCATCAGATTTTGTAAATTTAAAAATTATATACAATTTAAACATGGAAAAATGGCAACTCTGCAGTAAATATAAGTTTCGACAAAAAAAACAAACAAAAACTATTACAACTACACGACGAGGTGCCAAAACACATTGTTATTTACGCCAGTAAAAATGTGCTATTGACATTCAAATAATAAACATCAATTAAAATTACCATGCTGTAAAACAATCGAACGCGAGATACTAAACCAAACTGAGATACACTGCGGTATATGCCAAAATAATAACTAATAATGGTCTCAGGTAGTAATAGTGAAACAATCAGGTACCTAGTTACTGAAGCTACTATTAAATATGCGTTCCAATTGAGTATTAAAATGATAATAAAAAAATAAAATAAAAAATACTACGACAACATATATATATATAATCTATGTCTAATACGATCGGAACAGTAGGTTCATTTTTGCAGGGGTACATATACCATTACATATTGAAGTCCGGTACCTGAATGCCTCCGGTTAGATCGTAGTAAAGCGAGTTGGGCCCGAGAGCGAGCTCGTCTTCCTGAGTGAGGCATTTACCAAGCGGATCAGTAAGTCTTCTTAACATATTCTCTACCTCGTTACAACAACGACAAACATTGCAATTTATTCGATCGCTCCGAGTTTCACATTCCTCGCATCGGATGCGCAATGTCAAGCTCCAAGCGTGTTATAAAATGTTAGTGACGAAGCCAAAGCAAAGCGCTACATGAGGCGATGTGATGAGCGTGAGATGAATCTAAGCGAAGCAAACGTGAGATGGCAGAGTGATAACTGAAAGTTGGTGATTCGGGCTCGTTAGTCGGAGTGGCCTCAGCCATGCAGACCTGATGGTGAGATCGCCGCCCGGCCACCCCGCGCCCTACCGACCCCCGCAAGCTCGACAGCTGAGAGCGAGCGCGCTGCGCACCGCGGAGCGTGCGAAGCGAACCTACCACTCCCCGACGCGAGTGCGAAGCGCGCCCCCGCCGCCGCTACTATCGATCACCACCGTCAGGCCTACACACTACCGTTCTTTACCGAGTCACTGACTCCATTCTACGATGGGTTCCAACCAAAAAATAGTATATAAAGAAAAAAAAATAAACTTTGCGAACAGATGAAAAAAATTTCGCAACTCAAAATTCGAAAGGTAGTAAATGATGAGTACAGCGTCTAGTGACTAGTAAAATAATATGATAACATTAGTTAGTGTGTGTGGGACCCACCGGTTGCGCTCTGTTGGGAGGCTGGCGGACGGCGGACGGTTGCGGTGGCCCCGCGTAATCAAAATAGAACTCATCGTACCGGTAAAATGGCTCATTGTAGCCACCTCGGTAATCCCCGTACCCGTAATAGTCGTAATCATAATCTATAAACACACAACACAGGCCTTTTAGAGGCTAAGCTAAACTAACGCTAACTTACAAGCTACCTTAGACTGGCGGCATACAGAGCGGCCGAGGCTCGTACCGCGTTAATATTAAACACATGCGTATGTTTTTGTTCGGCGTGTGGTGCACACGGGGACTCCATCAGACTTCTTTACTTAGTCACACACCTGTACGGACTGAAGCGTGGTCAAAATATCAAACAAACGGAAACAACATGCACCTTTGAACCTCCCTTATTGGATACGTAACATCCTCTTCCAGACAAACGTTATCCAGACAGGACAGCAACTTTAAATTTCGAATGCAAACTTCCCCAATTTTACTCCCAATGAATGTAATTTTGTCAATCCACCACCGTAACCTAATTGTAAGCAATGTGATATAGACATTTAGTCAGACTTCCGACATTGATGAGAATGGATAAAAATATGAATGCATGCACTTTTTGATCGGTTAAAATTTGTTATTACATAATTCGTTTCGTGTTGACCCTCTCACAATCACGACTCATCCGGAACACGTAAATCTTCTACAGTCTTTAGTCCGAAACCATGCAGTGTCCTAAGCCTAGCTCTTTATTATTTTCTAGCCTAGAAAATAGCGTTAGTGATACATGTATTTTGACTGCAGCGATACACGAATAATTACAAAAACCTTTTTTAAAAATTCCGACTTTTTAAATGGCTTTTCGAAGAATACTGCCAATATCAAATCTGAAAAGGCCAAAAAAAATTGATCGAGAATTCTAATAAGTATATTTATATTGTATAGCTGCAGCCATTTTGTTAGTAAGGAATCGGTAGCAAAATTTGCAAAAGTGCGCGTGGAAACCACACCATTTAAAAATATTGATTGAGTACGTGTATGGAGATGTAACAAAATAGTATTATTCACATAGAGCGAGGTGAAGATTTGCTATAGGCCCAAAGCAGTATTACTCACTTGACCTCACTCGGATACCAATTAGTGCTTTCTTTCAATTTTATTGATATGGACTCTGGATAGACTGGTTTCCAGAAAACGCAAAACCGCATGGCAATACACACATAACGCAAGATTTTATACACCAGTTATTAGAGAAGTTTGTAGCAAAACTTTAACTGTGAGAACTTGTTATAAAAAATCAACTCTCGGAATTTAGGTACCAATGTCGCCACGACAATTGCAATTTTTCATACAAGAATACACATTAATTAATTTCTAATGATGGTTATCGTGTCTTTCAAGGAATTAAAAACAACACTGTATTATTTTATCAGCTAATTTGCCTCCGTTTAACGTTACAGATTTTTTTTACAAATATACGTTCTGAAACCTACAGCAAGCTTCTTATAAAATATTGTATGTTTTGAGAAATAAATCTATATGTGACATAAATGTTACTGTCAACGTGTATTTATTATAAACTGGTATAAAAAGAAAACACAAATACAGCTACATTTCCAGTCGATCCAGCGTCAACGCACACCAGTACATGTGTACATGTGCGTCTTCAGTCCCGTACAACGTGCACATGTACGTACACATGGGCGTGTTACCTCTCTCGCAAGCACATTTAACAAAATCCGCACGTCACTAACCGATAAAATGACACTAAATCATTTCTACATACGAGCACGAGACAGTAAAGTTCACTGATAACGTGTCTCGTATGTCGAAAATAAAATACACCGCAAAATAGTTTCAAACATGTACACGTTAAAGCGCACAATGCCCCGGCGCCGATGCATCAGCGCACGTGCATGTGCACACGTCGACGAGTGTGCGTGTACGTGTGCGTGTGCGTGTGTGCGTGTGTACGTGCGCGTGTGCGTGCGCGTGTGCATACTGACCGTAGTCGCCGCGCGCGGCGGGCGGGCGCGGCTGCGGCTGCGGCGTGCGGCCGCGCATCGCGCCGTGCACCGGCGAGCAGCTGCACCAATCAAATCTGAATGTTACACAGCGACCAGTTACCCACACGCCTCCAGACCGACGAAACCCCCCTCCCCTGTCCCCCCCCCCCTCCCCACCCACCTAGCCCTTACGTACCGCTCGCTGCACTCTATCGGCGTGTTTGCCTCTCGCTCTAGCCGCAGCGTTACACATCTTGCATTTTCGTATTGAATGCATAGGGCGGGGTCTATTTATATGCAGCTGCGACGAATTTACTATTTATTCAATCATTGCGGGTTTTAGGTCGATAGTCCCCAATTTTATTTTATTATTCTCTTGTGAATATTATAAATAAATAATACATGAAGGAAAAATTAAATCTCATTATTCGTATATTATGTTATAATTAAAGGAGAGCAAAACTAATCGTCTGTCAAAAAAGGTAAAAAAAGGTGTAAAAAAGTTGTTTAAATCAATGAGTGTTGTATGTATGTTGAAGTTGTAGTCCGTAACTGAAAATTAAGTATTATTTTAAAAATTACAACACAATTATATTTATTTGATGTTTCAATATTAATATTTTATTATATATGTATATATACGTAATCACACTGCGTCTGGGTTTTTTTACTTCTATACTCCCTCTACTCTTTCTATCTTCTCTCCCATTATACTCCCCAAATATTTATGCGTACTTATACTATGTAGTTTTCAGTGCAGTACTATGACTCTCTCCCCCTTCAGCAATCTCTTCCGACAACTTCCTCCCTCTGTACGGATCTCAACTGAATAAAAAACATATTTTTTAATTATTTTTCAACTATATATTTTTAACAGATCACTCACCCTCCGCGACCATAAATCATCTGCGTCATGCGGCGCTCCCTGGCACGCAGTATCTCTTCTTTTTTCTTCTTATCGGAGGGAGGCTTCGCTAGTGACACCTCCAGCCGCGCGCCGCCTATTTCTTTGCCGTCCAATTCTTGCATTGCCTATATATAATGGTTTATGTTACATTTACAACATCGAACTTACTACAAAGACAAAGGCACGATAGTCGTGTGGTTGGGTAATCGCAATTCGAGTCAAAAACCCGAGGCCGAGCCAAAGTTCAAACTTTGTAGCCTCGTAACAATGGCTTTTTTCAAAAACGTACGATATATCGTTTGGCTAGGGCAAAGCCGGCGACAGGCTCACCACAATAATGCTTTGTAAACACAAGTTTTCTTAATTTATGTTACATTAGTCTTTTGCTCCAGTAAAAGACGTCATGCATTCCTAGAAGAGACTGTCCACTCCCACACTCGATGAAATTGAATCCGCCGTTGAACATTGTTTTAGAAACTATTTTTAAGTTACTATAGCCGAGTGGTTGGATGATAGAAGTAAGAGTCTAGAGACCCTTACTTCCTTCACCACCCACTCGACAACCCAAGGCTTGTACCATTGGATTTTTTTTTTCAAATCTTATAAGAAAGATATCGTTGGTTTGGACATAAAGAACGGCGGTGTGTTCACCACCACCACCTGTCACGTTATCCCAAAAAATGTCTTGGGTAGAAGGTGGGTAGAAAGAACTTAATTGTCTAGATCACTGTCTAAGCCATGTATTGGGAATAGCGTGAAGTTATTCTATAGCTCTACATACAACAAAACCTCCCACCTTAACGGCACAGTCCCTGTCCTCAAAGTGCACGAAAGCGTAATCCTTAATCTTCTTAACCCGTTCCACGGTGCCGAAACGTTCAAACTCCTCCTTGAGCGCCTCCTCAGTAATATCTTGCGTTAAGTTCCTCACGTATAAAACCTTCACCTAGTAAACAATTTATAATTTAGTTGGGACCTCGGTGAGACGAGCTAGAGACACCAACTGAAAGAATGGGTTCATGCATGTGTAGTTAATTAAGAATTTTAATAGGAAGCTTTGAGACTTAAAAATGTCATTTTTCAATGACAATAAAAAAAAATCATACTAATACTAACATAATAAGTCACGATAGCCGTGTGATTGCGTGACCGGAACTCGAGTCAAAATACCCGAGTTCGATCCCCGGAAGTTTGCTCGTACCAATGAATTTTGTCAAAACGTATGAACGATTCACATTCTTTGCTTGGACATAAAGACAGCGATAGGCTCACGACCCCTATCATTCAAAATAAGCACTCTGGCTACCCCTGTATGGGGAAAATGCACACAAGTAACTATTTTAATTGGAAAAATGCAATAAAAAAAATTAAACTATGAATAAAACTTACTTTGCTCATAGTCTGCTCGTCAGGCTCCTCTTGAGGGTCTGCCCAATCGACTATAATATCACAGCCCCATACCTAATAAAGACAACATAAATATAAATGCTACCACATAAGAAAATCAAAAGTAAACGTAATTTTCCATGTTTTATCAAGTTATCGCCGCATGTATTCATAATAAAATTCTATTCGAAGCAAAAATTCTCAGTTTAAGCAATTAAATAATGTCATTAAAGATTATCCTTGTTTCCACGACGCTCCAGTTTTTCTCGTCATACTGACAAGGCTCTCTAAAAGGTGTCCTGTGCGAAAAGCGTCTAACGGATCTACTTAAAAACTTCACCGATTGCCAAAATAAACTTAATCAAATAAATAATTTCGTTTTTATTAAGCATTTTCTATTAACGGTGCCATAAAAATATCTATAGGAAACACTGTAACATAATTTTTGCAGTGCAGTATTGCAATGGTGCAAATTCAAAATAAAATATAATTTTTTTTGGATGAGTCCCATCTGACGTACGAATCGGGTACGAGCAATTGTGCTATTGACTGATACGAGCAGATTTTCATTGCATACAAATTATTTTAACTTTTACTAACATCATGAACTTCTAGTGGCAGTAATAAAACCACGAAAAGAGAGAGAACAAATAATAATTAAAAAAACAAATAAAAGTAACGCAGAGGGGACACGTAATTTCGAAACGATTTCTTAAAGTAAAAGACAATTTTCACAGCTATGGTAGAATGTCAATTTTCGCGAGCGGTCGACCACGTGCTTTATACATTAAGTTTGAAGCCGCCGAAAGCGAATGCTATATTAGTCTACATAATAAATAAGAAATTGACCAAAACTATACCTACAGCATCTAAACTGACAATAACTAAACAAAACTGCTAAAAGAGATAAAAGCTAAATTGGTCGGTAAAACAAAGTTGTAGCTTAGCTAATGTCTGACCACGGTCCCACCTGATGTTAAGTGGTGATGAGGTCTCAAGATTGTGAGCACGCTACATAGATGGCTGAAGGACTGAAGTTGGAGAAAAAACAGTCCAGTTCCAGACTCTTCCTTCACACCTTCAATAGCCATCGGTACCGGAGTACAAGTCATGTGACGCTACCGCTTTGCCCCGGCGATAAGCCAGGGCTGGAAGCCTGCCACCAGTAAAAATTAATTTCTCTACGTTTAAAAAAGTTACGTCACCAAAGTGAATACATACCTTTATCCTTCCAGTCCCCAGTCTGCGCTTGGCTAACGACGCCGCCTTGTGCGACTCGTATTCCAAAAAACAAAATCCTCTATTTTTCTTCTTATCATCGGGTGAACTATATATTATAACTTCTACGAGTCCGGCTGCAATCACATAAAGCTTATATAGCGCCGTGAAGGGCGAGCGAGCTCGGAATTAACAATCATAACATAAGCGTCCCTCCCCTCGGCTTTAGTTCATTCCTTCAACGCTACGAAAATATGAAGCAAATCAAACGATATCTCAGGACATATACTGAAGAAGTCTAAGTCTAGAGAACAACAGCAAGTTCCTCCAGTCATCACCAGTGAGCATTCTCGAGGCGGAGGCCAATATCGGTTAACACTCGGATTTAAATTTTTCAAATCTACTAGAGAAAGCGAGCGGGGGGGAGGGGGCGGGGGGCTTGTGGGGGGGGGGGGCGCGTGGCACGGGAAGCGTGCGCGCCGCCCGCGCCCCGCGCGGCCCCCCCGCCCCCTCCCCGTACAAACTGAATAGCACATATTATGAATTCGACAAGGACTTACGTGCGTGCCTAGTAAACTCCTCAAACAAATCGTCCCGATCTCGATTCTTAGGGATATTCCCCACGAATAAACGGTGATTGTTAAAGGAAACCGTAACGCCAATCTTTTTCCCCTTTCGAATTTCATAATCATTCAGCTGCAAGAACAATTCGAGGGAGAATAGCCAATGGGCGGGGCCGGGAGCTCGCCCGGGCCCGCAGTCTGGGACGCGGGAGGGGGGAGCGGGAGCGGGACGGCAGGGACAAGCGGGACGCAAGCGGGGCACCCCAGCGGTCCACACCAAGCCCCACGCACTCAACCCAAAAAAACTAACTCCTTAATTCATTCGATTGACACTTTACCTGTTAATTTACCAAACTCTTCCAGTATCTCCTCTTTGCCTTTAGACTTGGGAATGTTGCCGACGAAAAGTCGCAGATTCGGTACGCTAATCTTAATTCTCAGAGTCTTCCCAGGTTTTATTTCGTGATTATCGAGCTGTGGGAAAAATAACAAGGGAAAAATTTTGAAAAAAAAAAAAAAAGGAATCAATTTTGGATTCGTCCGGGCCGACGGTCGTTTCGAACGCTCGCGCCGGGGCGCCGGCGAGCCGCGACGGATCTCCCGCGCGGGCCTCGTCAATGATGAACGGTTAGAGCCAATCGTGATGAGTTAACTGCACTTTGGATGATAAGCCAAAAGTGTTGTACGGAGCAAAGAGGAGAGCCTGAGATTAATAAATAATTCTCAGCCGGAGAACATTTTGAAGCCAATTGAAAGTTAACCCTGTAAGTGGACCGTTTGATGAAGTGAAAATAAAAAAAAAAGCGAGAACAAGTGTGATGGTAACAAAAAAAAAAATTAAAGCAACTCAAAATTGAACGAGGTGCAAATAGAACGGGATGATAACTCAGGACAAGCGAGGCTAGATCAGTTTATAGGTGTTATGTTTGCACATTTACACAATATCAGTGATTACATTAAAACGGCGGCCGTGTGCATCGAGAGTAAATGTTACAATACAGAATTTTACGAAATTATCGAAGTGCAAGCACGAGTAGGCTATGTTTGTGAATACTAATAACATCTAATGCATGCAAAATAAAATTTTACTAATCGCTAAATAATTACATAAAAATAGCGACATAACAAAATGGCCGACAGATGCAAATGGCCGCCGTCAGTGGGATATTAATGTCATGCTTTATAAATGAAAGAAGCTTAAGACTAAAATCTCCCAAATGTGACTGTGAATACATCATTCAACAGGCAAATTATAGGAAATTGCAAAATTACTGGCAAACACTGCAGTAGTTTTACAAAATGATGTACATAAGATGTTTGACAACTTCGAGGGATTGATTGAAATCATTATTAAACTGAATATTAGTTCTTATACAATAAGGATCACTTTCATTAAACAAAGACGAAAGTTGGACTGCTTTAGGTGAGGAGACCAAAAATAATGATTTCATTCGAAATTTAGGAAAATGTACAAGTGAAGTTGCCAAACCATTGGCCAACTATTGTG
This sequence comes from Sericinus montela, assembly GCA_029286605.1. NCBI lineage: Eukaryota > Metazoa > Arthropoda > Insecta > Lepidoptera > Papilionidae > Sericinus > Sericinus montela. The sequence continues at coordinate 16,523,500 of JAGSMR010000015.1, forward strand.
ATGTGAAAAAGTTTTATGTTTGAGGGATATTATACTTAAACATTCGACGAGTCACCTGGAAAGTAGATGTCAAATTAGAATTTCGTTTTCAGATTCATATGCACCAATTATACAGTGAAAAAAAAAAGTAATTTTTAGATTTCGTTACAATTTGGTATTACCAATTAATTCAGACGATCACATGTGTATCTTTGCGAATGTTGTGCAAGCACTGCGTATCCATAGAGATGTGCTCAACATCCATTTTGACAAAGATTTATGAAATCTACCCAACTGATTAACTATAATCATTATATAAGACGTTTTATTTAGACATAAAGTTGTCACGTTCCAATCCTTATGGCATAAAATATTATTTACTGTTGTTTATGGTATTACAAAAAAATATATACAGTTCGATAAAAAGTAGATGACATCAATCTTTATATGATAGTCGTTTTGCAACAAAATTGATAAAGTATTCAAGAGGGTGGTAATTTCTTTCGTTTATTACAAGCTTGGCCAAAAGTGTAAAGTGATAGAGTGAGATCGACAATAGAAAAAATTAGACAGGCTTTCAATTTAGATTTATATATCAAAATAAATGACAATTAGCCACAATGAACAAGGAAGTGTATGATGGCAATAGATGAAAAATGTTTACCACTCTCCAGACTATAAACAACACCCAATGTTTCTTTTCACGAACTTAAAATGCCAAACATATATGTAAACATATCATACGATACAAACGTAGAAAAAAACAATTATCAAACGTCGACGGATATAACGTTTTGCAGGTTTTCATTAAAAATGATTAACAGCCGATATCTGAAGTATGAATCATATATATGCGTGCCCCATTCGGCTCGGCAACTATCTGCACATCTCTCCACAAACTGGCACAGTCACATAATATTTTGACTCATAACGAGACAAGCATTCCCCCCGGCAAAGGCAATTCAAGTTCGCGCAAAGAAACCGCGTGGTAACGGCCACAACAGATGTAGGACAGAGACAGAGTATCGCACACCAACCTCCTGCACGGCCCGCTGCGTGGCCTCCCTGCTGGTGAAGGTGACGAAGGCGTAGCCGCGATTGGTCCCCGTCATGGGGTCCATCATGAGGCGAAGGTCCCAGATGGTGCCGCATCTCTCAAACAGGGGTATCAGTTCGTCCTCGTACATGTCCTTGGGTATCTTGCCGCAAAACACCTCGCAGCCGGCGCCCGGTGTGCCGCCTTCCCAACCGGGCGGTGGCCCGCCATACTTACGTTGACCTGCAAATTGTTAACGAAAACTCGCACCAAACGATTTCTTGGAAAAAATAACGTTATACGTAATTAAATGTGAATAGAAAGTTTCCGTCTGTGTAGGTAGTTTCAGCGGGGTATTAACCTTTTTTTACCTAAATTATTATTTTTAAATGTTTTACAATATTCGGCAATTATATTTGTTCGACGGAGAATTTACATAAAAATTAAAACAGCGGTAAGTGAATACCCAAAGTACTTACGTAACTTGGGTACGACTACATATGAAACACGGTGGATGCGACAAAATTAAGTGTGTGTCAGAAAACACCGCGAGAAAAAGGAAAATGTTATAGTGAAGAGAAAATAGTAATTTATATTTTTAGCTTCTCCCATGGTTAAGAAATTTTTTCGTCGAGAGGTCGAGAGGAAAAAAATTACCACTGGCCACTAACTATTTTACAAAAGAAAATATGACGAATAATATCAATTTAACATTTACATACGCACAAAAGATCTAACTCGAATCTTATAAGAATGCAAGACATTTAAACTAAACAATAAGAATAAATAAAAGAATAATCTTATTGGACTCTTATTTGAACCTGGTCTTGTGGCAGTACATAAATTTTTGTTATAATTTAGTAAACTAAGCAGTCATGAATACTTCCAAATAATGAGGAAAATTAGAATTGGGCATTTACTAGCTACGTATTAAAATAATTTATAAAATCAGTTACGTTTACGTAACAGTATCTGTGAATTGTTACGTGTCAGGCCGTTTTAATCCAACGATTTATTTTTTATTTGGGAACGAAAGAGATTAATAATGATTTGTCTTCAAAGAGTAGAAAATCGAGTGGCATTGGTGTACAAATTTGGATACTCGTATTGCGGGTACTGCGTACCGTTCTATCAGACCGATTTGCTTAATTCTTTTTTTAAATGTTGTTTACAAAGTTATCAACGTGTACACTTCTCGAGTGTATCTCTGGTTCGATGTTCAGCTCGTTTCGGTCAAAGAACACTCACTAAAAATTTTTTATTTATTTTATTTTTTATATCTTCTTTCTTTTTACCATTTAAATCAGTTAAGTTGGAGGGATGCTAGGTTTATACACCGTTTTGACCTAAAATGCTTTAGAGCAGAACGGGGCCTCTTAAGATATAGACACCTACTCCACCTGCAATGTTCCTCTCCCGGAGTGGCCGTTAATAGTGGATTTGGTGAACCTGTTACAGATGCTCAATGGTGCATTGTGACCGAGCATTTTCATCATGCATTCTTGTCCTCTACGACAGCGGTACAGTAAAGGTGATTTATTTATTATTTGTTATTTCTTGGTTGCTTTTCTATGTGATGCAGTTTTAATGATGTTTACAGATTTTTATGTGGCATATTTGTGCAATAGACGTTTCTATTTTCGTTTCACCAGCGGCGATAAAAGAGGAAGAATGAGATGGCGTCACGGCCAAAAAGTATTTGGCGCCTTTACTTCAAATTGGTCGAGGGGCTTGCCATTACTGTGCCTTGACGTAAGCACAAACATTCATTGTGACACCGCAGCATCTGCGTACCGGCTTGTGACGCGTAACTCTACCGACATACGACGCACCCTAACGCGATTAGTACACATAATTTTTTTCGTAATAAATTTTTCGTCCCCAGTAATATCAAAAATTGTTAATTGCTGTATTTACTATAAGAAAACTGTGTAAAGAAACATAATATTAGAGAAAAATAGACAAAATTATTGAGGAAATGTAAATCTATAACTAGCATTGGAACAGTATGGTAGACGCTTCCTTGCTTCATATGTAGAAAGTATGTCTTTAAGCTTCAATGGGGGATATTTAATAGCTATTATATCTATATAGCCAATACGTAAGTCATGATAGCCGAGTGATTGGGTGGTCGGAATTTCGAGTCAAGAGACCCGAGTTCGAAAATATCTTCGTTGGTAGGTGGGAATGGAAGTTTGAAAATTTTGAAAATCCTCAACTTAAGGGACTTAATTGTCTAGACTAGACCTCCCTGTATTGGGATTTGCGTGAAGATATTTCATTTTTATTATTATATCTACACTAACCTGTGGTCACATCTAATGAGTAGCCGGTCCTGGCCAGGATTTGTTTAATTTTGTCTTCATCGGGCCCCTTGACCTGCACAGCGGTGGACAGGGCCGGCGCGCCCTGCACGCCCGCCCTGCTTTTCTGTCTGAAAGTAGAACAAACAACCAAACGTCAACTCCATAGCAAACAAGCTACAATGCTATAAAACAATTAAATTTCTACACAAAACAAATATTTGATGTTGTCTAATGTTTTTTTAAGGAGTTCCAAAATGGGTATTCACAAATCTTAATTTTCTTCTAATAAAATATCTTTAAAAAACTTGCATGTATCTGAGAAATAAAATATTAGAAACAAGTCATTCTTTTGTGCCATCATAAATAAAAAAAAATAGAAACATTAAAAATCTAATTCCTTTTTCATTCTTACTATTACCATACCAAGCAAAATCTGAAATCTGATATAAATAATAGTGACTAAGCCCAGGTGATACATACACAAACAGGGTATGGCATTTACAAAAATGTGTGACAAAAACAAACATTTGCTTAAGTTCTACATCATTCTTATTACTAAATCACAGTGTTAAAGTATTTTTTTAATTCCCTGTAGCTTTTACCACATGTACATTTAATATTACCTTGAACTGCTTCATTTCAGATTGCAATGAAAAACCTGTTACATAAAGTTCTACAATACAACGCAAGATGGCGCCACTTGTATCATGTTAAACTATCGAAACTGGGCGCGATTTGCCACAGGCATGTGTTAATTAAATGTTTGAAGGGTGGAGGAACTCTCAGTTCAGCAAATTGAAATTTGTCCAGCTTTGGTTTATGCCAAGTAGAAAATTGAAATTTTATAATTTGCACCATACTCACCTATAGGTCTTCATGACCCCACATAAATAAGCACTTTTATTAGATACATGCTCAAGATTTGAATCTAAAAATTGTCCAAGAACACTTAAAGCACCATCGGATGGAAATTCTTTTAAGGCATCTAACGCACGCTCATCCAACTCAGCATGCGCTAGCTTTCCAGTCTTATAAATGTCATCAAGCTTGGCAGCCACCTGAAAATTACAATAATTATCATTTGCTAAATGTACACAAATAACTCAACAATTAACAATTTTAATCATTGGTGTTGATAATAAGTAGATAAATAACATTTTATGTAAATAAATGGTAATTACCAACATTGGGAATTGAAAACATAATTTTCTGAATATATATTTTTAACATGTGGCAACAATATAAAATAAAGCTATGTTATCAATCCCATGGCAACACATTGTTTACTTATGATTGTAACAGTAAGAAATAATATTTTTTAATAACTTTAAACAAATCCACAGAAAAGAAAACATATCAACAAGCTGGGATGAGGAAAACCAGTCATGCTTATTATATATATACTTATACTCTTAGCATCACTACTCAAGGTTGTGTTTTCAAGTAGCATGAACAGAATTTTAATAACATTTTATGTAAAGATAACTATAACAAGTAGGTATTGTCAAAGACACTTGGTTATGACAACAGTGATATATTTAGGTACAAGCTTTCTAGTAAAGGTGTTCACAGATAATAAAGGTGGGAGGTCAGTGCATAATCAAAACATACAGAACACAATATCTACATTTAACACTATATTGAACTAAATAAAGTTATAGCACCAATTATGTAGGAAAATTTTATTAAAATAAAAAACAAATTATTAGTGTGGCGACACAAATGTCCCTGATTGGGTGATTCCCAACAATTTTTAGACATTAGAAATATATGCAAAGTTCATATAACAACTGCTTTCTGCTTTTTAAACTAAGATTTTCAAACAAAAGAAGCAGAAGTATTACTAAGTTAAAATAAATTTCTATATCAAATGTCACATAACTAGATGTGGAGGTGAATAAGAAAACTAATAATAAATATTCCAACATGAATCTTACTGGAATTTAATGCAAAATTTAGTATGGACATGCCACTTATACCTATAGTCCAATAAGACAGTAAAACTTGTAAAAGACTGATAATTCTAAGGTTAACTGCAATTGGCCCCTATCATACACAGATACTGAACAATGTGTTGTTGTTTTCAAGTAGACTTTCCATTACCAAGAACATTAAAATAAATTTAGGGAGCCAAATTTAACATTTTTAACTGTTTAAATACATTTCCAAGAATGACAAAAAATCTTCTCAGTTTTATGAGATACATAAAATTAAAGAGAGAAATGAAGCTTCACCGGCTTGCTTGAAATTTCAAATGGCTAATACAGAAATTGCATATTTACACTACTAATTTATATTATCATATTTATATTCTATCACATTGTATATTTATATTCTATACATATATTGTATATTTATCTCTGAGAAAGAATTGTAGACTGAATTACTTGCATACCTTAGGATCTAAGCCATATTCAATTAGTTTGCGGTAGTCTGGTGTATGGCCAACATCTGAGTCCTTCCCGGGGACCTCTTCAACAGATATCTCTCCATTGCCCTCCGCCATTCTGGACAATTATAAAATACTGCTACACTCACTGCACTCACTTGGCTCCACATGCATGAACATTTTGAACTTCATAACAAAGTTTTATAACAAATGGTTTCCAGCCTTTTATGGCTCGCCCATAAATGATGTCATACATTATAATATCGAAAGCGAGCCGTGAGAGCGATTATAATTTATATGCAGTGATAACTTTTTATAATATAATGCACTACATAACGAAGGAAATAAATAATAATTACCTTATTTTGCAATTTTTGTAATTTTGGAAGAAATTGACAACTCTCTAATTGTTCGAAAAACAAAAAAACAAATGATGTTCAAACATATGAAATTATGAAACAATAGGACTGTGCACTCTTCATTCCATCCGGGTAAAGGCAAATTTCAAAAATCGAATACGCGGGTCATTGTATTCCCCTAGTGATGTGCAACAATTTTTTTTGGCCTAAAAACAAAAATCGGAATTATCTTCAAATAAAAACGACACATAAAGTAAGTGATGCGAAATCCGGCGGTCATTGACCGAAATACACAGATACACAGTGAAGTTCCTTACAAACTATAATATATGCCACTTTTCAAAAATAATTCACTTTACAACACTTTAACAATCCATCTGCATTGGAAAACAAACACTAGTAACTTTCCGCGCATGAAAGTTTGCCGAATACGAAACTGCATAAGTTGAGAGTGCAACTGCATTGCATCCGATAAGAACCGGCCGGCGCGCACCTTATTGTCCAAAAGGAATCCAATTGGGATTTTCACAGATTTAATCTGTGAACTGAAAACACTGGCCACTAAATCACTGAAGAACAAATTTAATCAGGGACACTGTACACTAAAATAATTACCTATTAATTTTGCTACTTGGTGGCCGAGACAGATATGGCGGCACCGCGCGACGTCAACGTGACCGCCAGTACGGGGTTCTCATAACGACGCGCGCGGGACTTGATGCAACGAGGAGTGCATTCAAACTTTCAAAGGCACTAAATTTGTTTGTATAATGAAAAATGCTCCCTGCTTAAAAACTTATTGCGACCGCAGCAAATGATAAAATATTTTATTGCACAGAGAGTTTTTGCAATGGTTGCGAATAATTTTGAATGTGAAAGAGCGCGGCGCGTCGCGCAAGGCTGCCGGCCGCGAGGTGAGACAGGCTAGCGGCAAGACGGCGCCGAGCGAGAAGCCGAGAGCGAAGGGGGGAGGGTGTTGCAACCGGCGGTGCAGGCGTGCAGCAGCAACGACGCCGCACCGAGCTCGCTTGCATACTTGCATACGCACTCACACTTGCAAACCCTTTCTGACCTTCGTTACTCGTAATCGATTCACTGACAGTGCCAGTCTTTGTTCAACAACAATTAGAGTTCGAAAAGTTAACATAACTTTTAGTAAGTATTAAAATAAATATGATAACGCAAATGAAAATCTTAATACCTACGTAGGTATCAAAATGAAAGTTACACAACCTTCATATCAAGTTATCAAATATCTAATTGGACCATTTTTGAAATCATCATCATTATTTCATATTATTTCGTCATTATTTTATGTGACTAATCTCACTTATAAGCAGCAAATAAGAATTTCGCATCAAACAATATTTTTAATATTAAAAAGTAAATTAAGAGTTTATATAAATTAGAACTTAATAATATATTCTTTTATTATATTTATTGGCACATTGTCGTGCCCAATCTACAACTACGTAAATAAAATTATCACACGGTTACCAATCGACAATCTCTAATAATGAAAAACAAGGTTCATTACTCTTTGATATGGAAACGAAGGGATAAAAGAGTTAATCGCAATAACCCCTTACTATAGTTTGCTTCACCTGCTGAAGCCGTATGTATTCGCGACACATACACAAAACTGGCCTTCGTACTTCACATGTATGTGTAAGTAACTCAGGCCTGTATCCGCCGTGCATATGTGGGTAGATAGGTAGAGCGGCTACTGCGGGTGCGGGCTTTGTGTGGACAAGGTTCCAAAGCGACCCTTTCACTGCGAATATGAATCTTACATGATTCTGGTGTCGTGTTGAAAATCGCTTTATATTATACCCAACGTTGAATCTGACTGCACAAAGAAGCAAACCTATATAGAATGTTATGTGTAGTGGCACGACAGACACATTTCCTTTCTCACATTTTCTTGATATCAATAGCGCTAAAGTACAAGCAGTAAAACCAATTCTCGCTATGTTTCCGGTGGCTGCGGTGGGTTAAAAGTTTTGATGTATATGGGATATGTAGGCCATAGTCGATTTAAACGAAATACTTTCTTAAATCGATAATCTTATTAGTTGAGACATCACTATTTTTTAAATTGACACATTTCTTTTTAAATAATTTCCACTTCAAATAATTAGCCATGGCGTTATCAAAAAATAGGTTCATTAAAAATTTATTTGAAACTTTTTTGTTGATTTATGATCATGGATCAACGAACGATATCAATAAAAATTCCAAGAAACGAAAACAAAGCGACGCACAGGAACCTTAGGCACTTTTGTAATACATTAGAATTAGCAAGAATCATCCGTCACGGACACATCTATAAATATCCATTTTTGCAAACATACGTAGCACAGCAAGACCGTTCTGCTCGCCGCGCGTCGTACTATACAATCGCGATAAGGCACTTAGTGCGTATTTTAAATACGTCAACAGTTCGTTGACCCTCGCCGTTTTGCACCGTACGTTGTCGAATTTATTGTGTCTGTAGATTTGTGGGTCGGCGTCGCCGCTCACAACTCTAGCTGACCTCATAATTGGGGGCCCAGATGATGATGACGTCACCTTATCATATAAACTAGCCGGTGATTCTTGTTCTACTTACATTAATAATGTATTCATAAAACGCGTACTATGCATAATAAAATTGCCCTAATCTAACCTGCCTATTGAATAGTAAGCTAGTAGTGGCCTCAGTGTGTCGAGGTCGTTGCTATTTGCGTTTTTTTGACAATTCAAGGGCAGTTCTATTTATGATAGTGTGTCGCATAATTCATGCTAGTTCAAATATTTTAGCATTTTAAGTTTTCGTACACGGAAAAGAGAATTATAAATGCATTTAAAATCTGTCATTTTTGCCCAACCTATAAAGTGACAAGTGCATTGTTCATATTCGTATTTTTATAATTGATTTTAACATTAATGTTTAATGTATTGAGACTAAGACTATGTACATAAACGTTGCAATAATTAGATGGCTAGCATGGGATTTTAAACCGCATCGTGACCATCTCAAGGCATTGTCGACGAGGTTCTCGACCTTTGCGAACTGCGAAGAGCGCGCCGTCGCATACTCAATAGAATACATTTTTTTTGTTCGTGTCTGGCCGCGATGTCTGTGGGTTAAATACTTCGTTAACTTTTTAATCGTATAATAAATAAAATCAACCATCGCTACTCTATCGCTACAATATTTTTTTATTGACGCTGCTAGGCAAAGACCTTTCTCAGAAATGTTATTTGAAACAAATTGGATCCGCGAAATATCTGACATCTTCCGTACTCCAGTGCCGATTGAAACACCTAATTTCGCACGATGGCTAAGTGTTTGAGTAATGTAATTCGAATCCGGAAACCCGAATTCGGACCCTAGGAGTACATACTATTACATAATACTATTACGTAATGCATGTTGACACTTGACATGTATGACACTTAGACGGCGTGAGCTAAAGCCAACTTTGATCGAAAGGTCACGATAGCCGAGTTGTTGGGTGGTCGGAATTTCGAGTCGAGAGACCCGAGTTCGATCCCCAGGTGGCAGTACCAATAAGTTTTTCAAAAACTTATGTACGAATTTCATCGTTGGTTTGGACATAAAGGTGGCAACGGGCTCACCACCTGTCACGTTGTCCCGAAAATATCTTCGGTGGAAGGTGGGTCAAAGGGACTTAATTGTCTAGACTTGACCTCTGTCTACCCCTTTATTGGGAATTGCATGGAGATATTTATTATATTTATTTATTTATTATTGATCGAAAGGACAAGCTCAGACATCTAACTACTCAAGAAGGTGAATATACAAAACATATCGCATATGCGGATATTCTCACTACATTTTACTAAAAGCTATTGATAAGCCTCTAACATAATATGATGAAATTTTTGGGTGAGCGGACTGACCACTAACGACTATCAGGGTCGATATAAAATGGTTTACTCTTTCGTCCAGTATATTCGAAGAAAATATATGTTTCTAAACGGAAACGTTCTTGAAGCCATTCATTGGAAGACTTTTCTCTAAGTCGCCTCCAAAAAAAGGAATTGTACATTCCTATACAGCAAAGAATATTTGGACATTTAGCCCGTTTTTTAGACAATCAATCAAAAACTATTGGATTATATCTTAAACATATATCTTCACGACATTCCCAATAGAGGTCTAGACAATTACGTCCTTTCGACCCACCTTCCACCGAAGAAATTTTTTCAGACAACGTGACAGGTGGTGAGCCCGTCGCCGTCTTAATGTCCAATCGAACAATATAATTAGTACTTAAGGTTTTGTAAAAACCCATTGGTACGAGCCTGCTGCCAGGGGTTCAAACTCGGTTCTCTTGACTCCGAATCCTGATCACCCAGGCACTCGACTATCGTGATATAACTTAAAATCATTAAAGCTATAATAAAGTAGATAACAAGAAAGATACCTCCCGACTTTGAATAAAAGTGCGAAATAAAAGCCACGAGTACACATACTTTTATTTTTAGAGATGGTTATCTCGCCATCTTTCGGTTGCCATAGCGATATTCAAGGCTGATTCCCTTAGTCGCCTCATACGACACCCGCGGGAAGAAAGGGAGTGGCAATATTCGTACACCGTTACCACACGGCTATCGAGTACATATAGGCATATAATATTAATACGATCCAGGTCGTTAACGCATTGTGAACTGATACTGCAACCGCCAACAGTATTCGAACATAGCGCTTGTGGCAAATCGGTTCATTCGCATATTTCACAAATGAATCACGGCTAGTCAAAGTCGGTCACTGCGTCGGAATAAAGATAAATGAAAAACATAAGATATACAATTTATCTTATGTTTTTCATTAATCTTTATTATATACGGTTACGATGATCGACTTTATCATCAAAACCCAACGAAACTTTACTTTGACCACAATGTCATCTTGCAGGCATACTAAGAGTTATTAATAAGCCTGCGTTTTGCGCCAATACCACAAGCAGCTAACGCATCCGGCAACTGTAGTCGACGTTAGTGGCAGCACCAGCGGTGGCAGCTCTGACGGTGGCAGGAAACACACCGTTGTATACTATCGCAGCATACGGACGCACTACATCTGAACCTTTCTTTATCAATTTTTACCAGTAGCCTAAGACTTTTCTATTCGCTCAACTTTAGGCTCATACACTGCGTGTAAGTAATACTAGTGTACTGCTGGAGATAGGCCTCGGCCGTGGGAGGCTATGCTTTAATTTCCAAGCTCGCCTAGCGGATTGACGATCGCAGTGGCAGACATGTACCTTCGCAGCTGCCCGTCACCGTTCTGCTGAATTTTGGTCTGGTAAAAAATATCTTCACGCAATTCCCAATACAGAGGTAGACAGAGACCTTAGTCTAGATAATTAAGTCCTTTCGGCCCACCTTCCAGCGAAGAAATTTTGGGACAACGTGACAGATGGTGAGTCCGTCGCCATATCTATGTCCAAGCCAACGATATGAATCATACATAATGGTAATGGTTTTTGCGCCATTTGTCAGTAGTCATTGATATTTTTAAGGCTTTTCTCTTAGTTGCCTTTTACGATGCCCACGAGAAGAAAGGAGGTGGTATATTCTAAAGCCAATACTGGTGGCATTGGCTCCGTCCGGATGTTACCACGACTAGGAGTCCGTTTCTATATAGGAATGTGTTTTAGCTGGTAAAGCTACATCTAGCAGCTACATTATTCTCTAGCAGCTACATTATTTCTTTCCTACTAACTGCTACTCTATCATCCTATAGCGAGTCAAGATCACGATAGTCGAGTAGTTGGTTAACCGGAATTCGAGTCAACAAAACCTAGTACAAAAGACATTGTTTGTCATGCGCTGCATAGAACTATTGATGAAACATGTTCTTCATGTTTATAGTAGTCATCATTACCCACAAGAAAACCTAGACTGTATGTTAAACTATTATAGTTACGTCATAATAACCACTTTTGTTAAAAAATAGAATAATAACAAAAAAAATAGAATATCTCCAGGTACGAAGCCGGGGCTGGTCGCTAATCATACGCATGTTAAATACACAGTATCTCAATATCAGGTTTTACATTACAAGTGTTGTATGACGTCTTTGCGTGATGATCGTCTATTGAATAAATTGAATATGTATTCGCCTGAGTCGGTTATGCTGTTACTGACCTACGTTCTTGAATATATTTATTTTGGTTACACAGCCACAATCCGCGAATACGCTTACGTGATAGTTTAATATTGCCAAAAAAATATCTTCACGCTATTCCTAATACTGGGGTAGACAGAGTTTAGAACCCCTCAGAATTAAGTACTTCCCGAGCAAGCGACTAAAGGTTAAGCTAAGAGAGATAAACGGGAAAATTAAGATTGCTACGGGATTTTCACGTTTGTTTCAATAGCTCGGTTCGATAGTCACGGAAGAAAAAGTAGAGTTAAAAAAAATAAACATCTTCACGCAATTCCCAATTCAGGGATAGACAGAGGTCTAGTCTAGACAATTAAGTTCCTTCGACCCACCTTCCACCGAAGATATTTTCAGGACAACGTGACAGGTGGTGAGCCTCGCCGTCTTTATGTCCAAGCCAACGATAGGATTCGTAGAAAAAGTTTTTGAAAAACCCATTGGTACGAGCCTGCCACCTGGGCATCGGACACGGGCATCTGGACTCGAAATTACGACCACCCAACCACTCGGCTATCGTGACTTATTGTGAAAAAGTAGGGTTGATTTAAGCTAGTTGTCACTGAAGTTTTAATCGCGACATCGCGACTGTTGGTGAGCCGGTCGCCGTCTTTATATCCAAACCAAGGTACATACGTTTTGAAAAAAAAAAAATCATTGGTACTACCTTTACAGGTCTTTTGAATCCAATTCTGATCATCCGATCACTTGGCTATAATTTCTTTAATATTGCTACTTGTAAGTTATCCTTCTGAATGAGAACGGCAAAGCAAAACACATATAAGTACTACATTACACTCAGTATTTGGGCAGAGTAACATTACACTTCACTTCACTTCATTATAATTCATCTTCTATGAAGTGTCACCTTCGAGTTTTATGTAAATCATTTTGTCAGTAATAAATTGCTATAGTCACGATAGACGAGTGGTTGGGCGATCGGAATTCGAGTCAAGAGACACGAGTTCGATCTTTAAGACTCGAACCAATGGGATTTTTCAAAAACATATGTACGATTTATATCGTTGGCTTGAACACAAGGGCGGCGACGGGCTCACCACCTGTCACGTTGTCCGTTTGTTTTTGGAATGGCGTGATGACATTGCGTGTTTTTTAACTAATAAATTGCAATATTCATAGCAACATTTTTTCTTATTTATTTATTAAAGAATCACTTTGTAAAATTTCATTTGAATTAAACTTACAAGTTTTACTGCCAATGCGAGTAAGTAATAAAATTATGAATCTGTAATACAATACGATATACGATTTATAAATGTCTCGCTCTGTACTCTGTCTACCTCTGTATTGGGAATGGTATGAAGATATTATATACACTCAGTTCTCTTATATTCCGAATTATTAATAAATTATACTTGTTGGATTAAAGTAAATATATCTTTAATATATAATACTCATTCGATATAATTCATATAGACGACCTCCGTGGACGAGTGACGTATATACGAGTTTTCATCGTATCGCCAGCTCTAAGGTCCCGGGTTCGAAACTCGGACGGATCAATGTACAAAGCTACTTTTTCTACGTTGTCTCGGGTCCGGGAGTTTGTGGTGCTACTTTGTCATTTCTGATTGCATAACACGAGTGCTTTAACTACTTACTCAGATCAAATAGAGATCAGAGCATTTTATATGATAGTATCCCTGTGTATTTATGTATTCATATACTAATTTGGATGCTGAATGTTCAATTAATACATGCATTGACTGTACTATGTAACATATATTTAAGAACTTAAAAAACTATCTTCCCACATTCCTAATAAATGGGGTAGACAAATGTTCAGAATAATTTTGTCCTTTCTCCCATATTAGATCGGAATCTATTTAGAAACAAAGTCGTCAGTAGTCATCGTAATGCTACTATGCTATAAATGGGAAAGATGGTATGGTTTCTTTACTTCTTTAAAAATCAAACAATTTTCCCGCCAATAATATGGGACACAGACTAGATAGAAAATCAGGACAATCCAATTCTGATTATTGTCAACTTTATGGTGTAAACTATTGAAGTAAAAAAAAAATATCTTTACGCAATTCCTAATACAGGGGTAGACAGAGTTATAGACAACGTGTTAGGTGGTGAGCCACCTTTATTTTGGCCTTCCGTATTTTTTGAAAAAACACATTGGCACGAGCCTGCCACCTGGGGATCGAATTTGGATTTCTTGATTCAAATTCTGACCACCCAACCTCTCGACGATCGAAACGATCTCGGCTATGGATTACTTTGTAACATATCTAGATGTAATAAAGAAATGTATTGTTGTCATTAAAAATGTCGCGTTTAACAGCTAGTAAATTCGTTAAAAAAATATATTTTATTGTAAAATATGTACGTTTCTTGGCATGGCCAGTTTTCTCTCCAATAAAATGTAATGCAACAACGCAATTCGACAGAGAGAGGAGTCTATAATTAACACAAAATAACTGAGAAGCGAACAATGAAGTAAAACTGTCTCCGATTCGTAAGATCTCAAGAATCGCGAGTGCATTTACTTATTGCCAATGTCGTTGCCAAAGGCGCCTGACCTTGACTTTATATTTCGCATTCTCGTTTAAGTGTCTACAGTTGTGCTTGACGAAGTTTTAAGTTTACATTCGACTATACACTTAATAAATGTTACTAAGTTAACAACTGACTGAAATATTATTGTACACTCGAAAACATTTCTTTTATAATAAACAAATGCATTCATCTACATGTGTATATATAGGGACTACATCACATACATAGCTCTGATCCCGAAGTAGCAGTTCAAGCTTATATTATTAAGTATTAGAGTAACAACGAAGGTACCACAAAGACCCAGTCCAGAGGAAATGTAGAATAAATGTTTGCTATATTGTCCCGAGTGTGAACCGAATCCGGGACACGTTCGGGACTCGAACGGAGGTCGTCAGATCAGGTCGTCATTTCTGAATATCTCAAAAAGTAAGAATAATAGCTAAATAAAATTAACAATGTTTGATCGATACTAAAATGTTCCTTAAATTGAAGTAATAAAATATATAAAACACTTTATGTATTTCATAAGTCACAGATAAATAACAAATGAACCAACAATATAAATAACAAATGAATAATATTAATATTATTGAAAGCGACTTTAAATAGTAACCGGGTTTGAATAAACAAATATAACATGGAAAGTTGTCCTTTTTCAAAATTCCTTTATAAAATATGAAATCTTTTGAAGGCCTTTCTTTAATATTCTTTTGAATTGGATTGGAAGCGGACAAGGTCTAGTCCGCAGAGCCATTGCAGGTTAAGGAGCTTCACGCGCATTCGGGTTTTTTTTTGTTTATCTCAGACAATTCACTCAGTTTCGGCTTGTCATTTTTCTTCGCCATAGACTATAATTTAATACTGTCAATAATTTTTGTGGTGTCGGCACTAGGACCAACCTAGGTACTCACGTACATAGAAATTCATGCTAGCGCCCCTACTACTGAACTACCACGAAAGGAGGAAAGTATACGCTCGAAATTTATTTCATTGTTCGTCAACCGTGTAGGAGATCCCAATTAAAACAAAAAAAGAGTTTTACTACAAAAGAATTTATGAAAGCGTTTCTATATAAAGGAAATGGGTGCGTTTATTTTTGTTTCTAGGTGAAGCAGTAAACCCTAGAGAGGGTGCAGAGAGGCGTCCACCCAGCCCGCCCTCTACGGCAATGCAGTAAACTCAACGAGCGCAGCGTGCATTTAAACTGGGATTTACTTTACGCTTGTTAGGAAAAAAAAGAAAAATAAACCTACCTAACTTTTTGCTAGTAACCGACCTTTTTGTTTAATCTTTTAGTTCATCATAAAAACCAAAGTAAAAGTAGAAAAACACATACATATATATCAAAACGATTCGAAACGATTTTATTCTGTCACAGATGTAGTTAAGGCATAGGCTTCTCACGTTGGAGGGTAGTGGTAGACTAGGAGAAGGTGGTAGTAGAAGGATTATCCTTGATGCTGATTGCAGTACCACACACCTTCGAGTTCTGAGTTCTGAGTTTCGAGATGTCTGCAGCAACTACCAGCAGCCATTGACATTGTCAAGGCAAATATTAATATGTCACGATAGCCTAGTTGTTGGGTGATAGGAATTCGAGTCAAGATATCGGAGTTCGATCTCCGAGGATCGTTTCGGCACATGAGGCCCATCGGTAGATGGATTTTTTCATAAAACCTGAGTACGATTTATATCGTTGGCTTGGACATAAAGACGGCGATGAGCTCACCACCTGTCACTTTGTCCCAAAGATGGCTTCGGTGGGAGGTGTCAACTGTCAAGACCTGTGTCTACTCCTGTATTAGGAATGGCGTGAAGCTATTTAATATTTAACAGATATTAAACTGTTAGTCGCCTCTTTCGACACCTTTTTTTTTATAGAAAAGGGAGACAAAAGAGCAGGTGGCTCACGTGATGGTTTACCGCTGCCCATGAACACCCGCAATACCAGGCATAGCAGATGCGTTGCCTCCCTTAGAGTGCCCCCCCCCCTAGAATTGGGGGAAGGGGGGGTGTGGGCCACCGGTTACCTGCACTCACCACACGAAACGCAGAAGTTTGTTAGACTTCTACTTTACACCGGTATTCTGTGAGGTCGTGGTACTTCCCCGGTCGAGCCGGCCCATTCATGCAACAACAAAAGCTGATGCGTGGCTCTACCACCTACGAGAATAAAGGGGGTGGTGTAATAACCACCACCACGACCAACGTTTAAACTTAATGAATCTTATAGAGGTTTCATTTAGTTTCAAATAGGTGGTTGCTTATGTGAGAGTGAGCTTATGTATTCAGTGCAGGCATCGCAAATTTACTTACTTATTTAAAGGCCTGTAAAAGTTCTCTACTGGACATAGGTTCCTTCCGTAATGCCTTAAAGGCCAAGTTTCGCAAGCGGATTGGCGATCACAACAGGAACAAACATCTCGTTTACTTAGAGGATACCCCTGCCACCGTTCTACTGGTGTGGTATTTTTCCAAGATGATTATCCCGACATTCGTTGGTAGCAAGGCTTTTCTCAGAGTCGCCTCAAAAAAGGGTATTGTACATTTAAAATATTTAAAAACGTTGGTTAGACAATCAATCTAGAACTATTGGATTAAATATTAAACATATATCTTCACGCCACTCCCATTAGGGGTAGACAGAGGTCTAGACAATTAAGTAGTCTCGACTCACCTTCCAACGAAGATATTTTTGGGACAACGTGCTCACACGTTGCCGTCTCAATGTCCAAGCCAACGATATAAAAATAATAAAAAAATAATAAATAAATTTAGTACACAAAATTTTTGAAAAACCCATTGGTACGAGTCTGCCACATGGGGATCGAACTCGGATCTCTTGACTCGACATTACGACCACCCAACCACTCAGCTATCGTGACTTGATAATGATTTCTGGCGACGATATCTTAAACATGATGTTGCTTAACGGATTTTGATTTATTGTCCGGAAAGGACATAACCTACATTTTATAAATAAACAACAAGCTACATTTAATAAAAGGATCCCGCGGTAACTTTGAGATAGTGCGGTAAAGAGATCGAAGGCAATAACTAGTCACTTAAATTTATTCAATGAATTCATGCCAACTAACAATCGATTGTCATCAACAAAGCCGACATAATCCCTTCACGACAGGTCACTATCCAAATAATTATAATTTAATATTAGAAAGGGCAGCGAAATGATAACGTACAATTAAGCTTAAGAATTCAAAAAACGGATTCGGATCACCGAATAGTGACCCTTTTTAACAATCGTGTATTTAAAAAAAGAACAAGATTTCACTGGTCAAAGATTACTCTCACCTATCACAATTTCACCCCATTGTTAGGGACATCCATTAAATATATTTTATTTCTTTGCCAGTCGGCAACGGGTTTGTGCGCTCGCGGGACAAAAGAATATTGGTTGAAAAGAATGCATGTTTAAGTGTTCTACAGACATCGTTTTTCTATAAGCATGGAAAGGAGAAAACGTGGTTATGGTTCAAATACAGATCACAGAGTAACTTCAAAGAATTGCTTGTCATTTTTAATAACCTTCAATGTGGATTAATTTAAGAAAAAATTTCATTTTGAATTTACGTTGTTGTTGTCCTAGCCACATTTTCCGTGACGTTGACTGATTTTGAAAGATTCGTTAGTGTTGTAAGATACAACCGAGGGCCAAGTTTTAAAGCGGTAAACTACATTGGTAGTTAAAATTACACAGACAGTTATCTTGAAAAAAAAAAACATGATCATAATTTTTTAATACTTATTGTTTAAATATGAGACTCGAGGAACTATGAATTACGAAGTGTTTCGTACTACAGTCTAGTATGGCAAATCCTTATAGGACAGGCCTAGAAGACTTAAGCTTGGCCTATTAGGTGCCGTCTATTTATCACGTGAGGGTCGAAAGGTGCGGGCGTGGAGGAGCTTCGACAAATCTTGTAATAACACATATTCTGTGTAGTGAGATATCACATGAATTTATTCGTCGTTGAACTCCAAAGTTCCAAAAAAGTATTACTTATTAACAGCGGGACCAAACTGGAAGTATATCCTTTTAAATAAAAAAAGAATTTTCTAAATCGGTTTACATATAACGGAGTTACGAGGTTATAAACATTAAAAAAGACGAACATTAAGAGAAATATGTAACCGAGCTGGGAACCTCTTCCCTTTTAAATAATAAATACGTGCTCAGATCTCAAAGTAAGTTAGCTAAAGCACATGTTTTATGTAGATAAAATGGATATAGAAGATAGTACTCGGGTCCCTAGACTCGAATTCCGATCACCCAAGTTTTAGTTCGATCGCTGCTACTGCGATCTGCTAGCCGATCGTGGCCATTGTGGCATACCCTTTCACTGGCCTATGTCGAGCTGTGGACTATTACAGGCCATTATTTACGGAATATGTCTGGCTGTATGTATGCGATAATAAATATAATTCTACCGAGACGTGAAGCCAATAAAGAAATGATTCAGGCATGCGGTCAAGCTAGACGTTTCCGTCATCGGTATACGCCTGAAGTTTCTAATTGTAATGCGACCTGCATTCCGGTTCTATTCTGTTTGTATTAAACGTATATTGTTACAACAAGCATTACTTGTTTAAGTAATGTTGTGCTGTATTATATAATGTATTAGCTGACCTAGCAAACGTTGTTTTGCCATATAAATGCTTAATATGGCTATAAAAAATAGGGTTTGGTGATAGAAGAAGAAGAATATTAAAAAAACATTTAGTAAGTAAGTAAAACAAACTTATCAATTTGGGGTATGAAAAATAGACTTCGGCCCATTCTCAGACCTACCCGATATACACACAAAATTTCATAAAAATCTGTCCAGCCGTTTCAGAGGAGTTTGATAACAAACACACATTGGATTCACGTTCTGGACAAGGTTAACTTAATACAAACAAACGAAAAGTATATTTAATGGCAATTTAAAGTATCAGATTAACCACGTGCTTTGTTGATGAAAGAAACACAGCAACAAATCCCAATGGTGGCCAGAATTCTAAACAATTCCTTCATTTTAATAGATTTCGTTGAAAATTGATTCGAAAAGGCTTAACTATATAGACCTCTTCTACCCCAGTATTGGGAAAATGGCTGAAGATATAAATAAATAAAAAAATTAGACCTTATTATTCCCAACATGACATATGTCGAGCCTCACGTCTTCGTACCCTAGCCAACGATACAACGTATACAGTTCCTCCTGGGAATCAAACTCGAATCAGTAACTCACTACAATGGCGACATCATCAGAAAACTGGTACGTTACATACTTGCTTACTGAACGGCCTGTAAAAGTCCACTTCAGGATGTAAATATCTCTGCAAAGAGGGTTTGCTATTATCGCCACGTTTTGTTAGAGGATAAGTGAGGCCGTACAAGGCATCTCGCCCTGGTTCGATAGTTCTGCCGGCACCACCTGTCTGCTTCATATTTTATAGAAACCATTCCTACCACTACCATTTCATATCCATTGTTACCACTACCATTTCACACGGTAAGAAATGGGACTGTAACTTATTGCGCCGAATAAAATTGAGTATGTATAACTCTGTAGGAGAGTTGTACGAAGAGTTATACATATATTAAATATGTATAACTTTACCCCTGTATTGGGAATTATATACATACACACATACATACATACATACATACATACATACATACATACATACATACATACATACATTCATACATACATACATACATACATAACAGCCTATTAAAGTACATTGCAGGACATGGGCCGCTCATTTGCCATTATCGCCACGCTTGGAAAGCGGATTGGCGATCGCAGTACCAGACCACTCGCACCTCAGACGCTGCTGCCCATCTTCGTTCTTCATGATTATTTTGTTTTGATATTTTTAGTTATTCCGCCATCAATCGCTTGTCATACTGATATTCAAGACACCCACGGGAAGAAAGAGAGAGGCAATATTCTTACACCGTTACTACACGTTTCGGAATGTATAACTCTGAATATTTATAATATGTACAACGTAATAGCAATAAAAATTTCCTTTTTTTTACCGAGCTAAAGATCAAGTTTTCCCGTGTATGTCATGAACACGTAAACGAACAAAAATATAATAAAACAGTAGAATCCGGTTTGTCTGTACATTAAAAATAAATAAAATAAAGAAGAGTAAAAAAAATCAAAATAGCGATTTCTGTAATTATAACACTGTTTGTCTGTGTGTTTGTTAACGCGCCTCTCCGTAACACCTGAACGGAATAGATCTATCGATGTCTCTAGATCACAGATAGAGTTTTATTTAACAAAATTTAGACTTTGCTTCATTAAAATGTGAAGTTTCGATAAATAGTTTTAAAGTCACGATAGCCGATAGCAACTGAAAGAATCCATTTATCAGTCAACAACAACATTTGTCATGGCAACCAAGGCAGTGTAACCATGCGGTTACACTGCCTTGGTTGCCATGACAATGTATAAACCAAATTACACCAAATAACATATATTTTAGTCACGATAGCCGAATGGTTAGGTGATCGGATTTCGAATCAAGAGTCCCGAGTTCGTTCCCCCAGGCTCTTATCAATGGGGGTTTTTTAGTGTGCGATTTATATGCTTGGACATAAAGACGGCAACGGGCTCACCACCTGGCACGTTGTCTCAAAAATGTCTTCGGTGGAGGTGGGTCGAAAGGACTTACTTGTTTAGACGTCTATCTACACCTGCATTGGGAATGTCCGAAGATATTTATATAGTTTTCAAGTGTTCTCCAAAATTAAATTCTAAACGAAACCAGTAAAGTTTAAATTCGCCGCGGACAAAGCCGTGTGCATTAGATAGTGAATGACAATTACAACAGGTTGCGAGCCTACCACTCACACGTATACAAACCGTACACATGGACAGCTTTATAGTTTTAATTTCCGGGAGTATGTTGTGATGTGAACAAGTTAAACTGCGAGTCACTTTGAGTCGATGCTCATTTGTCTAAATATGTTTAAAATTTCAAGTTAAAATGATAACGGAGTGCCATTACCCGAATTGCTTATAGGGCAGTATGATCTACGTCCTCTGTCGTCTCAGGTTCGAACTTGCCATTCAATTATTGTCGTGAACCGCTCGAGATAAAGTCTATAAATAAAGATAAATAAATATCTTCCCGCAATTCCCAATACAGGGGTAGACAGAGGTCTAGTCTAGACATTTAAATCACTTCGCCCCATCTTCCAGCGAGGACATTTTCGGGACAAGGTGACAGGTGATGAGCCCGTCGCCGTCTTTATGGCCAAGCCAAGACATAATTCGTACATAAGTTTTTGAAAAACCCATTGGGATCCCCCCACTCGAGTCTCTTGACTTAAAATTCCGACCACCCAACCACTCGGCTATCGTGACTAAAGTCTATAATGTTGAGTAACATCAATAAGAAAATTTTTAAAGTGATGCATTAATAACATTATTTTTAAATAATCAAATCAAAAGAATATCTTCACGCAATTCAGGTGTGGACAGAGGTCTAGCCTAGACAATTAAGTCCCTTCGACTACCATAACGTATGATTTACAACACGACTAACATAAATTATGTTTTTCTGTAAATAAAGTATTATTTAAATTTAAAAAAAAAAACAAAACATTGATTACGATCACATATTATTCCTCAGCTATTTATTACCTCTGTTTAGTTTTGAAAATAAACGATATTAGTGTAGAAAAATAGCCGATGATACGAAACCAAAGACTGACAGAACTAAACACTGACAAAATCTAAATAAAGAAATGGTATATTTTGTTCACGATTTGACGAAAAATTGTGATACGATCCCAAGAGACATAGGTGTATTTAAAACCCTTATACGCCCCCAATTTAAATACGTGACATCAGTAATGTAGTAACAGTGATGCACAAACTAAGCCTTCATATCAAATAAATAATAAATAAATAAATATCTTCACGCAATTTCCAATACAGGAGAAGTAAGAGGTCAAGTCTAGACAATTAAGTCCCACCTTCCACCGAAGATGTTTTCAGGACAACGTGACAGGTGGTGAGCCCGTCGCCGTCTTTATGTCCAAGTCAACGATGAAATTCGTACATATGTTTTTGAAAAAGTCATTGGTACTGCCACCTGGGGATCGAACTCGGGTCTCTCGACTCGAAATTCCCACCACCCAACAACTCGGCTATCATGACTTCATATCAAAAAAATATAATTATTGGTATCCACATTTGTTATTCAAGACCTACCTTATAATTACACTTGACACGTCGTTCTCTCGTAACACACACACATATTAATTTAAATGTATATTCGAAGCACAAAAAGGCAAAATAGCACATGAAATTACTCACTAATTAAAATAACATATCTTTTCTTTACATTCTACAATATCAATGGACATTTTTTAGGAACAGATACACAATGTCTAACTTCTGTGATGCGCAATCAGAACCGCTTCGGTGCTCCCATGAAAGCTAGTCTTAGAAATAAAAGCTAATAAGTCCAAACACACATTTCAATGGCCTATTCAGTTCTAAAAGCGTAGTACCACCCTACCATTAAGAAAAATCCAGTTGGGAGGCCAGTTAGCATGGGAACATTCAGGGGGTCAACGCCATTCGTCTCGCGTACTTGTCTCGGGTAAGCAGTGCGTATTATTATTTCGGTATATGTTTTTATTTTAGGGTCTGAGATCCGGTCGGCGCCCCCTCGCCTCGGCCGCCGCACCAGCCGGCCTCTCCGACGTATGGTCCAGCAGATGCAATCATTTTCGCGCCTCCGTCTTGAATTATTGCGAAATTAAATCCGCCATATATTAAGACTGCGCATTCCATTTTAGCTGAACGGAAGCCCGTCTACATAATGCAATACTCCGTCCGTGTATTTCTCATAATCATTATATTACTTTATCTCCAATCTCTGTTTGACGAGCTAAAATCGTAATTAGAATCTTTTGAAGCTCAGACAAAACGTCGGCAATACTTAGGAGGACGCTTAAATCTCTGAAAGTTAACAAAAAATAGACTGTAAATTAACAACTGTCTTTTAGGATTCCGAAATAGAGTTACAAATTTCACTTAAACGATGAATAAACAAATAAAAAAATATCTTTATGCCATTCCC
Source organism: Sericinus montela (assembly GCA_029286605.1). Taxonomy (NCBI): domain Eukaryota; kingdom Metazoa; phylum Arthropoda; class Insecta; order Lepidoptera; family Papilionidae; genus Sericinus; species Sericinus montela. Next base: position 16,547,396 of record JAGSMR010000015.1, read on the forward strand.
AATACAGATGTAGACAGAATTCTAGACAATTCAAAAAGTCCTTTCACATAGTCCGAAGACTCCCGGTGGTTCCGCCAGCTCTGAGGTCTCGGGTTCGATTCCCGGACGGGTCAATGTAGAAAACCACTTATTCCCCACTGTCTCGGGTCTGGGTGTTTGTGACACCATATTTGTTTCCGATTCCATACTTCAAGTGCTTTAGCTACTTACTTTGGGAGTAATGTATGTGAAAGTTGTCCCTATCAGTAATCATCCATATATCTGTCATACTACATATTTGACGACCTCCGTGGACGAGTGGCGTTGAAACGGGGTTTAAAGGTAAGTTTGATTACCGGACGGGTCAATGTAGAAAAACCACCTTTTCTACATTTTCTCGGTTCTGGGTGTTTGTGGTGCCTTCGATTCCCATACCACAAGTACTTTAGATTCTTACTTTGGGATCGGATCATTGTATGTGTTGTTGTTCCTATCTATATACGTATTTACTTATTTAATAAAAAACTTAAAAAATAATCTTATAATGCATATGTTTTTATTATACACACAAAGTGTGATTACATGAAATATAATATCTCTTAGGAGGGCTTGCAATCGAATCATTAAAAATATAAGTTTGCGCAACTCTATCCGAATGAATCACGGGTGACAGCATCAAGTCGCGTCGCGACCGGTTCTAAATCAAACTCGAAAGCGACGGCCGACGCGAATTTCACACCAGTCTAGACTAGACTCCAACAACGCTAGCTCCGGCTAGGTCTACAAGCGTCTAGAGCTGTGAGAAATTGTAACCGGCGCGATACACGATCGAATTCCCGCCATTTAAAAAGTCGAGTGCGAAGCTATGACGGGAAATAATTGCACATTGAAATGAAAGTACTTACTTTACTATTATTAGTTCTTTATACTTTCAAGAATATAAATAAAATTGGAGCATCTGTTTGTAATATTGAAATAACCATTTTTTACTACATTGTAAATGAAATGTATGTATAATATTTTTTACAATTTTTGTCTGTGTTTTTGTTTGTCTGTTTGTTTGTTCCGGCAAATCTCTGAAACGGCTGGACCGATGTTAACAGGCCTTTCACTGGCAGATAGCTAATGTTATAATGAGTAATATAGGCTACTTTTATTTTAGAAACATAAAAAGGGTTCCGCGTTAAGTGTTAAACTGCGGACAAAGCTGCGGGGGGCAGCTTGTTCTGTATATACTTAATTGTATACACTAGTATCTCGGAAAGAACTCTAACGATTGAACGATGTTTTGTATTAAAATAATGATTTAGAATTAAAATTTGTCCAGAAAGTTTTTGAGAGAATTTATTTACGTTCAAAACAATATTTTTTTTAAATAAACACAGACAAAGCGAAGTTTGATCACACAGGTATTGAAGTTAGTTAGGAACATTCATGTAAATTCATATGTTTCACGTCTCTTGCATGTAGTGTTAGCCAGAGAGAACAGTTCACGCAGTAGCGGTCAATGCACACCTCTTCCGCAAATATTTTGACGATCTCCGCGGATGATTGGCGTAAACACCAGTTTTCAAGGTCCCGGGTTCGATTCCCGGTCGGGTCAATACATAAAAAATATTTTTTTAATTTTCTCGGGTCTGGGTGTTTGTGGTACCCTCGTTGTGTCTGATTTCATATTACAAGTGCTTAAGCTGCTTACTTTGGGGTCAGAGCTACGTATGTGATGTTGTCCCTATCTATGTATGTGTTTATTTATTATCATTATTCTTTATATATACATATACACACATACACACGTCATAGTATACTACTACTCTTGGAGATGAAGGGATTCTTCGAACAACTTACTTCTCCAATGTATTATGGATTTTATTAGTATTAAATATTTCTAAAATACAATTATATATATGTTTTACGCAAATACTGGAGATTTAAAATAAAAAATAAATATCTTGAAGCAATTCCCAATACAGAGGTCTAGTCTAGACAATTAAGTCCATTCCACCGAAGATATTTTCGGTATAACTTGACAGGTGGTGAGCCCATCGCCGTCTCTATGTCCAGGCCAACGATATAATTTGTACATAAGTTTTTGAAAACCCCATTGGTACGAGCCTGCCACCTGGGTATCAAACTCGGATCTCTTGACTCAAAATTGACCGACTGCCCACTCACTCGGCTATCGTGACTTATTACTCGAGATTTAAATGAAATAAATTTTTCAAAACTTTTGTCTCCTCATTCTCCCCGGTGACAACAGGAGCTGGTGGTTATTAATTCCTTATAACTATGTATAGTGCTTTAAAATAATTATCTTCACGCCATTCCCAATACTGAGGTATTCAAAGGTCAAGATAATTTAGTCCTTCGTCCAACATTCCACCGGAGATTACTTTGAGACTACCTGACAGATAGTTAGCCTGTCGCCGTTTCAATATCCACGCCAATGATATAATTGGAAGATAAGTTTTTTTTTTGAAAAAATTTATTAAATTTCTGACAACTATCTAGAAAATATTGGGCACATGGCTAAACGTGCTAACCGATAAAAGGCTGTTATCGATTATCTCGTTTAATTTATTAAGATAATAAAAAATTCTATGTCAAACATTATATTTTACTTTCACAGACAAATGCAAAATCTCATATATCACATACGATATGCCAATATTGGCCAGTCTATTAAACCCTATTTTTCTAATTTCTTATTCTGTAAAAACGATTTCCGACGGCAAGTTTCGTAAAAAAAACACCGCATTATTACGAGACTTGTATAATATAATCACATAAAACGCAAGTCTACTAACGCGTTCTTCAACAGCAAAATGTTTCGAGATCACGTGTAAAATCAAGTCAGGAGTCAATATCTTCGGAACAAAAATAAATACAATAAGTTCGTCATTAATTGTTTTCTAAATAATTACATGTCAATATTTAAAATGCCCGTATCAATATTAGACACCATTATTTCAATAATAGGACATAAAGACGGCGATGGGCTCACCACCTGTCACGTTGTCCCGAAAATATCTTCGGTGGTCTAGACAATAAGTCCCTTTGGACTTATTGTCTAGACTAGACCTCTGTCTTCCCCTGTATGGGATGTCTAGACTAGACCCCTGTCTAGCCCTGGGATTTGCGTGAAGATACATATATATTTATTTATTTCCATAATAAACGCAATGTCTGCGTCGCAATGTTTTTGATGAGATCTCGTTTAGGTTTGAAGGTTGTAGGTTTGAAGTCACGATGGCCGAGTGGTTGGGTGGTCGGAATTTCGAGTTAACAGACCCGAGTTCGATCCCCGAGTGGCAGGCTCGTACTAATGGGTTTTTCAAAAACATATATACGAATTATATCGTTGGCTTAGACATAAAGACGGCGACGGGCTCACCACCTTCACCTTGTCCCGAAAATATCTTCGGTGGAATGTGGGTCAAAGGGACTTAATTGTCTAGACTAGACCTCTGTCTACCCCTGTGTTGGAAATTGCGTGAAGATATTTATTTAATCCTTTATTTTATTTATCTCATTTAGGCAGCTTACCTTTTTAAAGTCCACTCACTCTGTCTATTGATTTCTCTCATATACCTTGTCATAACAATTTCTGTTAAACTTAACTTGTTAAATGGGACGACTTTGCTTTTTGGCGTATTTTGCGAATAGTGAAAATAATGTAATGCCCAATGCATGATGAAAAATGTTTGTAACAATCCCCTTGATTTAACATAAATATAAAATATTAATTCGCTTGATTCTCGGTTAAGGGCTCGATTGGACAGAAAGGCCTGATTTCAATTAGATTTCTAAAGAAGTAGAGATTGCTTATTATTGTTTTTTGTATTTTAAACAAAATTATTTTATTTACAAATCACCCATTACCTACCTTAGCAGCTTAATTAATTAAATACATAAATTTAACTTAACTAAACAAATAATTGATTAAACTAAACTGCCTAGACCTCTGCCTACCACAGTATTAAGAAGGGCGTGAAGGTGTATTTGTATTTCCTAAATTTTATTCATTTAGCCATTAAAACGCTTCCAAAAGTTCATTACAAAATACTTGACACAGTTATGACTACACTTAAACAATTGCGCGAGGCGGGGGCGTTAGAGTTTAGAAGTTAGTAAATCAGAACTTTTTTGAGAATCCAAAAAAGAGCAATCCTCCTCCGGCAGAGTTGCAGAAAAGATGTGCCAAGCACTAGCTACCAGAATAACAACGATGTCTGATACTGTGATTGTCAATCCGCTTAACGTGTTGGTGTCTATGACTAATCCTCTTCGCGGAGGGGCATATCTCTGGTTGTTTTATTATACTCTATGTGGAGGGATCTACGTCGTTCATTGAACTATTCACAGGCTGTTAAAGCATTTAAGTAATGAAGTGTTTTAAGTATTTAGTAAACCACTGAATAAAAAATAGTAAGTTACATAAAAATACCTACATACGCTGTCTTTTTAACCGACCTCAAAAAAAAAGAAGGTTCTCATTTGGTGATATTTTTTTTTAATATTTGTTACCTGAGTAATAAGGTAACAAATATTGAATAATAAATGAAAATCGCATCATACATGTGATGCGATTTTCATAAAACACTTTCGAAAGTCTCATGTCACAAAATGAAAATCGAGAAAATCCGTCAATTTGAAAGTCGTTTAGAGTTTTTCACCTCTTTTGTGATGGAATTAAGCTTTTTGTCTATGAGTAATTATATAAAGATGCTAAGCTGGTGATAGAATCCACTGCACTCCTTAACGGTTAAGAATTAGGCAATAATATACGATTTGTTGGCGGTTAATCCCCGGTACATATATTCGTATATCGGATGATAAGTGGCGATTTGAGTTCACCAACTGATTACTAGATTTACGTCTGCCTTATTTAGTACCATCACCATTAAGACCAACGGCTTCACATACTGCTACATATAGGCCTTCCTAAGTTTGTACCTTCAAAGTATAATTGTATTCATTAGGACCTCGTTTTTCACTAGTTCCGTTACGTAGAAGTTTTTTACAATGATCATGGTTAAAAAAAAACATTTCAAATACATGTATACATATATGTATTTGAAACATCACATACATTGCTCCGATCCCAATGTAAGATGCTAAAACACTTGTGGTATGGGAATCGGAAACAACGAACGCACCTCAAACACCCATACCCGAGAAAATGTAGAAAAAGTGGTTTTCCTACATTGAACCGACCGGGAATCGAACCCGGGGCCACTTTATGCCACACGTCCACGGAAATCGTCTATATCCTAAAAAATACTTTTCAATAATAATAAAAATACAGCCATAGAAAAATAACAGATGTGCCGTCATAGTTTTTTTTTTAATTATTCCTGTATTGAACAAATTGTGTGGCGGCTCTGCAGAAAAATAGAAGCCTTGAAACGTAGTTCCGCTGCAAGTTGCGACTGCGCGTGCGTCAGAAGCCATCTGTCCGCAGCCTGTGGTTTTTCTGTGCACGTCTGTTAAGTCAGTTACTAGATTAGGGTGTATTCACATCTTCATACACATGACGAGTGTCTGACTAAGTTGTATTATTAATGTTAACATTTTAAAGTGAAATAGTGGGATGATAATTTCTCTAGATAATATAAGCTCGAACACTACCCTTGATTTTATCCGTGCATTATACCGAAACTCCCCGGGATACTTTAATTACCTGTAGTTAACAGCAGCCTATATCTCCGGGCTCAAAATACTGTATACTCTCCAACAAGAACAAACAAAATATGATAAATCTAAATTAAGACTAAGAATTGCAGCGCGTATTGATGTTAAAATTTGAAATTTGTGGCGCAAGGTATATTGTAATAGATAACCAGATAACCATTCAAAAAAACTACTACCTACTTACTAAAACAATAGCATGTAAAGGGCGACTAATCTATATTCTAGAAGTGGTATCGCCAATGCGATAGTGCTAAGATAGGTAGTGATTACTGCCAGTGCTTCTGATGGTAGATGTCCTTCAGAGAACTTTGAAGTGAAAGCTTATGCGTGATATGAAACCCAAAAGTAACACTAGAAAGGGACGAAATGAATTAAACTCTTATGAGAGATACCAAACTGAATTAAGCCACAAGGTCTTTCGAATCGAATTCTGAAGTATTATTTCTATCGTTACGTTACGTGACGTAACTACTACGTTATCGTAACTAAACGTAATTTAACCTTAATACTTAACGTTACGTTTATTTTAAACGTTCCGTACTTAGAAATGCCACACTCGTAAAGTTCAACGTTTTGTGTCCCATACATGGCTGATATGTCATTATAGAGATGTTACTATAAAATTCCCTAGCATAATTTCGTATACAAAAGCAATAAAAGGGATGTGTTACTTAGTCCGAAGAGAAAAGATCTATACTCTACCTCCCTATGCCCCCTCGCTGCATGTACTAATTCATATATGAGGTAACATACTCCAATACCAATAATTATGCGACACGTGTTTCCTCACGCCATTCCCAATACAGGGGTAGACAGAGGCCCGCCTTGCACCGAAGACATTTTTTGGGATAACGTGACAGGTGGTGAGCCCGTAGCCGTCTTTATGTCCAAGCTAAAGATATCGAACTCGGGTCTCTTGACTCGAATTCCGATTACCCATCTTTTTATCAGTGGCTATCGTGTATACGTATTTCGCCTCGAAATGGGGCATTATCAAGCGAATCGACTCTATAACGTTCGACCGCGGAGTCACATAACCGCAATGGCATACTCTATATAATGTTTTTGCACGAGGTATTGTGCGAGGTAATTTTATAATAACTGAATTAATGAATTGCCGCAGCGTAACACCCGAGTCTTTTAAACAAATTAGACATTTCGCTTTTTTCGCAAAATTAAGCCACGATACACTGGAGGTCGCGGGTTCAAATCCTGCCCGTGCCTGTTGATTTTTAAATCTCTCATTTATTTAATAACAGAAAGCTCATATTTGGTGGTGAGAATTATTATTTTTTTTTTAAAGAATACTAGCAATGCCGAATAACATTACTAGTATTCCTGTTTACCACTCCAATTAAGCTGCAATGCTTGTGTCTGGAGTTGGTTTACGTCAATAGTCGAATGGCGGGGCCCGAACCTGCGACGTCACGTTTCGCAGTCCGCACCCTAAACCATTAGGCTATTGCCGCTATTAATATGATGCGCTTACATGACTCATAATGTTTCGCCATTGACTGGAATTGGTGGGTATAAATCAATAAATAAACTATTGTAATGTGGAGCGGCCTTTCTTAAACTAGCTAGCAGCAGGCAACGAGGTAATAGAAGAGTTTTGTGTTGTTATAATTTTATTAAAAACTTCTTGTAGATCTCTACGGGGTGGTCGTTCTGGACAAATGCCAATGCACACTAAAGAATTTCGTGGTGAACGCCAAGTTAATTTTACGTTTATTTATCTCACACTTATATAATATAAACTTTTTCATTTAAAAGAAATTGAGCAACCTTTAGCGTTTTTCACCACTTTTTTATAATTGTTTATGCCAGTACAAAGGAACCTACGTGTGTTTACCTTGAACCATTTGATCCACAATTTTAGCACTAAATATCAAATCTTCATCGTTAGCAGACTATACTTGTACAATTTAAATGATTTGACATGGGGATCTATCGAAAAACCATCAGCGGAAAAATGTTAGAGATGCATCGTCACTCCTGAGGCTATGAGGAAATTCTTCGCATGAAATTTCATAGCTATACGTTTTACTAATACAACAGTTATTATAATTCAATCAATTATATTTATTTTATTTCTCACCACATTGAATATACGAGTATGCTTAATTCAATATTTTACGGTAAGTTTTAGCTAGGTTAATGTGGCAGACTGATGCCTAAACTAGACCATGTACCTGTATTTCTGTATTACCTGTATGCCTCCCTCCCAGTTGTTAGTTAAGGATGTGTTATAGCATGAATTAAAAATTGCGTCATATAACTATAATTTACAGAATTTATAGAGCTTAAGTCAATGTTGCTAAGTATAGCCGCACTCTCAATGAAAATTGACTTTTTATTGAGTAGGAATGAAAACCAAAAAATTTGGTGTTTTAGTAGATGATTCTTTAGACTATGAATGCTTACAAAAAATGCTCCTGTTACACCGCTGGCAGAAATACACCAACATTACGCGTTGCCACACTTGGCTGCTCAACCTCGCGCACAAGTATCGCTACAGCGGTGTCAGCTGGGAGTACTAAAATGTCTACACGCATTAGAAAGAAAGAAAAGAAAGAAAGAACTATTTATTTGATATACACATTTACAAAAGAAACTTATAAGATAATTACATGATTATTTTAACATGTGGTATACCAAATAGGACTCCAACTCAGCGTAATGCTGCAGAGACTGCAGCGCTGGTTTTCAGTTGGAACCTTGGAGTAACTTCACAAACGAGTCAGAGAGCGACCATATATTATTTACTGCCCTTTTCCATTCTCAACACCAACAATACATTATATATTCATTACCATATACGCATAAATATACACAAAAATCTATAAATGAAAACAAAATGACAAAAAAAAAAAAGCTCAATAAATTATTATTTAATATAGAAGTATTCATCACCCATTAAATCACCAGTTACCCTGCTAAATTAACATATTTAAATATACACATTCATACACATACATACATACATATACATATACATACACATACATACACACACACATACACACATATATATATATATATATATATATATATATATATATATATGTATATATATATATATATATACATATATATATATATATATATATATATATATATATATATATATATATATATATATAAATATATATATATATATATATATATATATATATATATATATACATATATACATATATACATATATATATATATATATACATACACACACACACATATATACACATACATACATACATACATATACACATACATACATACATACATATATACACATACACACACATACATATATACATACATATACACATACATATATATATATATATATATATATATATATATATATATATATATATATATATATATATATAAATATATATATATATATATATATATATATATATATACATATATATATATATATATATACACATACACACATATATACACATACATACATACATACATATACACATACACATACATACACATACACATATATACACATACACACACATACATATATGTATATATACATAAATAAATAAATAATGTGTATTTCCCGTGTGCGAGTATATATGCTTATTGTATTTGTTGTGCCAAAAAGAAGGATTTTAATTTATTTTTAAAACTATTTAATGTCTTCAATGACCGAATTGGCGGTGGAAGGTCATTCCAACAGTGTGTTGCGGCAAATTTAAAGCTGCCTCGAAATGCTGCGGTGCGGTGTAGGGAACATGTAAGTGAATTATGGGAGGAAGCTCTGGTGTTATATTTATTTTCTTCTCGTGCCCACTTTAGCTTTTGAATTAAATATTCCGGCCTCTGCTTTACTATGATCGTGTATAACAGAGTTGCTAGATGTAATTTTCTCCGAGCATTCATTTTAAGAAGATTCGCATTATTCAGATATGGTGTTGCGTGACTCCGTGGAAGCATAGTAAAACAAAAACGGGCGCAAGCATTTTGCACACGTTGGATGAGCCTCTCAGTTCTTCTTAATAAACGAGGTCCATAAGCTGTGTCTGCATAATTTAATTTGGACAGTATTAGCGATTCACATAGTCTAATACGTAAGTCTACACTGAGATAATTTCTTATACGATAGAGTAATTTTAAACGATAAAAGCAACTTCGGACACCCTTGAGTACGTGACTTTCAAAGCGCAGGTTGCTATCAAATATTACTCCTAAATTCCGCGTCTCCGAAACTAGTTCAATGGGTTCATTATTGATTTTGACTACCGGTTGAAGGCGTGATATCATTTTTATATTTTTTTTGGTTCCTAAAATTAAAAATTTAGACTTAAGTGGGTTTAGAACTAAGGAATTGTTCTCACACCATGTTGAAATACGATTAAGATCTTCATTGATCAATTTCACTGATTGTTCACAATCTTGCGAGTAAAAAGATTTATAAATTTGCAAGTCATCTGCATATAAATGAAATTTAGATTCTTTTATACAGTTAATAATATCTGAGGTGTAAAGTATAAACAATATTGGGCCTAGTATTGATCCCTGTGGAACACCACGGGACACAGGGAATGTATCGGATTTGAGTCGTTCTCCATTATATTTTGTAATACTGACATATTGTGATCTACCAGTTAAGTAACTATGAAACCATTTAACTGTAGGTGCGTTGAATCCATAAAAGGACAACTTAGATAGCAGAAGATTACAATTTATAGAATCGAAAGCGCGAGAAAAATCAAGTAGTGTAAGTATTGTACCCATCCCTTTTTCCTGAGATGTTAATATGTTATCTATTACATCAATAATTGCAGTTGTTGTGCTATGATCCTTACGAAAGCCTGACTGTGCCGTAGGTAGTATTTTATGTAACTCTAAGTATTTTGTTACTTGTGCACAAACCACTTTTTCTAGGACTTTCGATAGACATGACAATATACTTATTGGCCTTAAGTCTCTTAAACAGGTAGGGTATTTTGTTTTCGGTATTGGTTTAATCACAGCTATTTTCCAACGATCTGGAAACGTTGAAGTAGTGATCGATTTATTTACAATAGCTGTAATAACTTTCAATGTGCGAGGTAGAGTCAAAAGTAACATGTCAAGACTTGTCTGATCGTCTCCTTCAGCGTTCGATTTCAAGCTTTCTATTATTTTAGCTATGGAATTCTCGTTCGTACTAGTTAGCTCGAAAACACCTGATCCAAATTTGCTAAACTCAAAGTAAGTTAGGTATGAGAGCTTCGTATTTCCGTTGCCAGGTATGGTCAAAAAAGTAATTATTAATCATATTCGGATCATTGCAGTGGTTTGGTAAAATCATGTCAGGCTTTTCATCCGTAATAATGTTACATTTAATATTTTTCCATAGTATTTTAGGATTACTTACATTTTTATTTATATAAGTTTCAAAATATGCTTTTTTTTTCAGTATGAATAGCATTATTAACTAGATTTTTTAAATCTTTATACGAATTTTTATATTTTTCCAGCTTTGTGGTTTTATATCGCATATAATAATCGTTTCGATGCTTCATCATAATCTTTACTGTATCCGTTATCCATGGATGAGAATTATTATTTAAACGCACACACTTACTGGGGGCGTGGAGATCAAAAAGCTTTGTTATATATGAATTAAACATTGTTACCATATCATTAACACTGTTAAGACATGTTATACTGTCCCAATCTATTCTATTTAGATCTGTATTGAAATAATCAACCAAAATTTGCTTAAGTGGCCGGATGTAAACTTTACGGTTTTCATATCTATTTATTTTTATTACAAATTCTACAGATATCATTGCATGGTTCCCTAGTTGTGGTATGTGCGACACAGTTACTTTAGAAATCTCGATATCAGTGCATACTAGATCAATGAGGGTTTCACTATGGTCAGTATAATGTGTAGGCTTCGAAATAATCTGGGATAATCGTGAATAATTCAGAAATTCGTTCATGAGCTTGGTTTTAGTGTCGGTTGTATTAAAATAATTAATATTAAAGTCTCCAACAAGGATTAATTTATCAGATCTTGAGAATGAAGTAATAGTTGAGGTAAGGGCATCTAAAAATAGGTTTACATCTAACCAAGGCGGACGATAGGCAGTGCCAATAAGAATCTTTTGCGTGTTGATTATAAGCATAAGCCACATTTGCTCAACGTTAGGCGACGGAGGGTGAGCGCAAACACGCACTGCAAGTCCCGCACGTATATAGAAACCAACGCCACCTCCGCGCCCACCGCGCACGGCAGCCGGCCTCGGCGCATGCCGCAAACGGTAGCCGGGCACGACGGGCGCGCGACCTTCTTCCCCTTCCCTCAGCCAAGTTTCATTTATTGCCATAATATCAATCAAAGAATTTCCCATAGCCGCTAGAAACTCGTCATGGCGTGTACCTAATGATCCAGCATTAAATAAACCAACTTTCAGTAATTTGTTTTAGGCATCATTACATAACTGGTAATAAGTAGTTGCGATTGTCAAACTCGATAAAATGTGGATTATTTGTTTCTGAATCGTGTATGCATTGATGTTTACATCCCATAATGTAAAATAATTATTTATTACATATTGATAATAATAAATAAATAAAAAAACAATTACATTGAGCAAATAATATATGACACTGTATAATAATAAATCAAACAGCATTTTGTTACTAGGATTAAGGTTTCTTCGTTGAGTACATCTTGTATAACTTATTTTATAAAATAACATGGGTATAAAGTTATTGTAAAAATATTCTATTAACGTTTATTTGATTACAATATGTGTACAGTCTTACAACATGGGTACAACAGGAGGTGCCGACCCCACATATCATGGGATAAGGGCAGGAAGAAGAATATGTGTACAGTCTTATTATGTAAATAATTCTCCAATATTGCAATGTTGCGTTGCGTTTTTTTATTTGCGCTTTGAAGCAAAAATAAGTCCTATAGTGTAAATATAAACCAACATTAAAATCTTTAAACAGTTTGCCGAAACTCATAAAGATAAACAAAAATGAACAAAAATATTTATAACTAAATAAAAAAACAATAATATTAAGCAAAAGACTTAGAACATGGTATAATGATAATTCTGTTATGTATCTTAATATAATGATATTTTTGTTACTGGGATTAAGATTTTTTCGCCGAATACATTTTATATAACTAATTTTATAGACTGACAAGGGTGCAATGGTGCAATGAAAAATTATTCTTTTAATATTTATGTGAATATAATAAGCATGACAGGGTGGTTGACAAATATACCAACATATTGAATAAAGAAAAAAGAAAAACAGTTTACAAGTAAAATACATAGTTAAAAAAAAAAACTTTAAATTAATTTGTACTAGGCCTAACTTCATTTTCACCAAAAACACGGGCTATATCTGTCTCAGATCGGATATAATAGACAGTTTTTCCATCTCCTTGGCGAGCATAAATTCTTCCACGTCGAGTCCATGTATATCTCCATTGTCGCTTACGCGCCAACTCTCGTACTTGATAAAATAGTTGGCGATTAGCTTTTGAGAGACGTTCGTTAATATAGAAGCGACAGGGCGGTCCTGGGAGCCCTAAGTCAGAAGTGGTGGCAGTACGTCGCACACGTGCACTTCGTAACATATCCTCACGTAGCTGACGACGTGCCAGCCGCACTACAATGCGCCGTCCTCGACCTACCGCTGCATCTGAAGTGTCTATATGGTACTTCGCACCTACACGATCAGCAAACATGATATCCCTCTCGTCTATTGTCACACCGAGCTTTGAAGCTACCAACAGGACCGTATGAGTGACGTTTTCAGTCTTATCTTCGGGAATGTGTGAGATTTCGAGGTCAGTTGCCAGCAACTCCTGTTCTTTATCATTTAACTCAAGTGTGAGTCGAGACAGTTTTTCAAGCTCGCTTATTTCAACTGACTGTGTGTTACTTTCAATAGCACAAATTCTGACCTCCATTTCATCCATTCTTTTATTGCACAATACTAACGAATTTCGTAATTCTGCCATATCTCGCCGAAAATCTCTTAATTATTCTCTGACCTTGCTAAGTTCCTCTCTGAAGAGCCGCATTTCTGGTATCAATTCGGAATTAAAAGACTCGGGCGAGCTGGTACCCAAGTCTTCCGAAGCACTATTTGGTCCAGCAACTGCAGGTTTTGACATTACGTTCTCTGGAATAATTCCTCTAACAGGAGTAGAGGAGTTGTTGCCTTTAGGTATATTTTTTACACTCAGGACATTGCCAGCGCTCATGTATTTTAGAACGTTCTGAAATTCCTACACAGGCTCGATGGTACAATATCGGACACTGGCCACATTTAGCTGCCTCTGCAGCAGAAAGAAATTTGCCACAGGCTCCACATTTAACCATGTTTACTATTACCCAATACAGTTTTAGTCAAAGGTATAAAAAATTTTTCCTTCAACCAATATTTTACAGATTCATATTTTGTGTCAACGTGACAGGTGTTGAGCCTATCGGCGCCTTTTAGCCCAAGCTATCAATACAAAAATGGCATATACTTTAAAATAGTCATTTTTACGAGGCTCCTGGGGATCGAAATTGGGTCTTGATCAGAATTCGAGTGAATTCGACTCGGCTATCATGACACTAACAGGACTAAAATGTAAAAAATAACATTATTAACATTAATTTAATAAACATTATATCAAACTGTAAGTACTGGTCCCTTAGGATATTGGCTGTGTTTCAAACATAAACACAAATACTTATTGCACTGCTCTTTGTCGGCAGAAAGGGAAGGAGTGAGAGTCATATTAACTCAAAAATCAATACTGGCCTTCGTGGCCACATGACGTAGGCACCGGTTTTCAAGGTGTCGCCAGCTCTGAGTTCAAATCCCGGACAGGTCAATATTGACTTGTCCGGGACAATGTAGAAAAAGTGGTTTTCTATATAGAAAACCACTTTTTATACATTGTCTCGGGTTTGCGGTACCTTCGTTGTTTCCGATTCAATAACACAAGTGCTTTAGCTACTTATTTTGGGAACAGAGCCAATATATGCGATGTTGTCCCAATCTATGTATGTATTTATTTTAATTTAATTTTATCAAACAAATCCTATTTTGAGACAGTCCACCACCAGCGTATGCAGATTTAAAATCGTTTAACATGACGATTCATTTTTAAATATGCACACTTTTTTAGTTTCTGTCACCCGAGATCAGTTCACATATGACCGGTTTATTAAAAAGAAATCTTTCGAAAATTAATCTCACTGCATTAAGGGATTCAAAACTAGTTCAACAATAAATTTAATGCTTTGTACGTTGTCACGTACGCGGATTGCGGGCTACAAGTAACTTGATTTGCAACTAACTCGTGCACCGACGATGGTGTGAATCGTATGCAAAATTATTTATTTAAGACAAGTTAAACTCAGTGTCTCAGCCGTGACTCAATCTGTTTTTAATTATAAGGGTACAACTAAATAAAAAAAATATAGGGAAAATAGAAAGAAAAATAAAATGTTCATTAAATTTGCTTGAAATTTATAGTTGGCCTGCGAACTCTGGAACAAAAAGTACATAAAAACATTGTTTTATAGCAGTATAGCTTTATACAAAAATTAAAAATCAATTTATATCGACAATTAAGTTTTGCAAACTCAAACAAAACGCGGCAATATTTTTTTACATAACGACGCCCTCTTCTTTTAAAAGATAAAATGTATTTCTTTTTCATGTTTCAGTGCAATTTGTTTTGCAGTTGATAAAATATATATGTGCTATAAAATTGCAATCTGGGCTGCCTAGTGGTCTTTGGACTTGCTGTAATTTTACCTTGCGTGGCGTGATATTTTTTTCGATTTTTAAACAACACTGGCAGTTCCGTAATTTTGTAGTGTACTTTTTTTTTAGTACGTTAGTAATACGTCCGGTGTTTACAGGAACCTAGGTATAATAACAATTAGGTACACAACCATCTAACTAACGCGATCGACTCATACATGAGGCTCGGAGCTTGAAACGAATCGAACAGGGCGATGAACTTAGGTCATCACTTACTGCAGTTATGAATCAAAGTGGGGTCGCTAATTCTTAAAAAACCGGACACGTGCGAGTTTGCCTCGCCTTGTTTCACCCAAATAAATTAAAATTAACTTGCTGAAGTTCAATGTAACATCCGAATATTACTTTGATTCCAGAAAATAGGCTTTATCGATGGAATGGAAGAATGAAGAGTTAGTGTTAAAGATACGAGACCACATTGACGAGATCCGTGAACGAATGGCGTATACACCGGTTTTCATGGGGTCGCCAGCTCTAAGGTTCAAGCTTCGATTCCCAGTCGGGTCAATGTTGAACACTGACACTTTTTTTATAGAACAGCGAGGCAAACGAGCTGGTGGCTCACGTGGTGGTAAGTAATTACCGCCGCCCATGAACACCCGCAATTCCAGAGGCTTAGCAGATGCGTTGCCTCCTTAGAGTGCCCCCCCCCCCAAGAATTGGGGCACCGGTTATCTGCACTCACCAGACGAAACGCAGAAGTTTGTTAGACCTCTACTTCACGCCGGTATTCTGTGAGGTCGTGGTACTTCCCCGGTCGAGCCGGCCCATTCATGCAACAACAAAAGCTGATGCGTGGCTGTACCACTGTAAAATTAACTTATTTATACACTGTTATATATACACTGTAAAATAAACTAATTTATTTATTAGGAACAAACTTAAATATGTTGTTGAAAAAACATTCTCCTTTAGATCGATATACCTCATTCTCTGGTCTCCCAAAGCCAAGGTAAATTTGTTATCCTAAAGAAAATATTACTACAATTACAAATAAACGATTTACATACTTTTTTTCTAAATTTTACCGTCGGACCTTGCTTCTTGTCAATTTCCATGACTCATGGTTAACGGGAAATTCAAGTATCCTAGTAAGATCTAGTCATTACTGCGAGTTAAGATTACGATCGAAGTCCTGTATAAGGGACTTCTTTCATCTTTTTATACTTAATCCGAACATTTCAAAATTCTTTACACTTTTATTTATGAGGTTTTAATATTACCATACATAATCGTCACGCCTGACATGCGGATTGGCGATCGCAGTACCGGGGACACAAATAAAAGTCACGATAGCTGAGGGGTAGGGTGGTTGGAATTTCGAGTCGAGAGACCCTAGTTCGATACCCAGGTGGCAGGCTCGTAACAATGGGTTTTTTCAAAAACTTATGTACGAATTATATCGTTGGCTTGGACATTGAGACGGCAACGGGCTCACCACTTGTCACGTTATCTCAAAATATCTTTGGTGAAGGTAGGTCGAAACTAAATATAACTAAGTCTCCACCTCTGTCTCCTGTATGTATGGGAATGACATGGAGTACCAGACACCTCGTATCTTAGTCGCTGCTGCCTGGTTCTGCTTATTTTTGATTTGGTATTTTCAAGATGGTTCTCCCGCCATCAACAGGTCGCCATTACAACATTAAAGCTATTCCATAATATAAAGTTGTACGGAGATTGATGTTTATATAGATGTGATTTGCCTAAAAATATATTAGTAGTTTTAAAAGCACTTAAGGTTTGACTTACTATAAATGATAATGTTTCAATATTGTTTAAAAATTGCAATTACATTCAATATATTATATCTTTTGTATCTTATAATTTAACATTTTAATTAGTCTTTCCAAAAGTACTTTAAGTTGAATTATTTTAGTAATTTAATAAAATAAATGAGAAAAACAACAAAGCTATTAACTTTATAATAATAAGTAAAACTATTAGTTTTATTTGGTTTAAAAAGAGGTAAATGCTTAAAAGCTTAAAAATTTATTATTATTTTATCAGTTTGTAAACAAAACAGTTAACCAGAAATCACTTAATAATATTTTTTAATTAATAAACTTAATTTCGAAAATTAAAAATAATTTGTAGGTTAAAAACAATTATAGGTTTAACTGAGCTCATACATACATAACGGTCTGTTAAAGTCCACTGCAGGATATAGGCTTCTCGCCACGCTTGGCAAGTGCATTGGCGATCCCGATGGCGATCATTTTGGCCTGATATTTTTAGAGATAGTTATACCGCCATCCATCGGTTGCCATAACGAGGTTCAAGGCTGTTTCCCTTAGTCGCCTCTTACGACACCCATTTAAAGGAACCATTTGGTTTCTTTAAACGGACATCCTGCGTTCATTCGAGACTAGGTATTCAAAAGTAGAAGCTAGATTTAAGGGACGATAGTTGAACTACGTAACGGATAGTAATATGAAATTGAAGCCAGTCCGCGTTCCTAAGATTCTTGATAGACTACCAGACAAAGGAACGGATAGAAAAAAAAATTCTCCTGTAAGCGTTTCGTGTTTTTCTTTCTGACCTTCGATACTCTAAAGAGTTACAATGTCAAGGTGAATGACTTATTATATATCTTGACGTCGTAATGCCGCGTGATTACGGATGTTATGTGGTTACGGCGTAAAAATACACCCTTCCCGTGAGTGTCGTAAGAGGCGCCCAAGTATGAAGCCTTGAACATGCAATTGGCTATCGACGGATAGTGGGATAACCATCTCATAAAATACCAGATACGTGTCGGACAGCAGCGTCTTAGGAGGCCAAACAAGCTATTTGCCCGCAGTGGACTTTAACAGGCTTATGGGTTATGTTTGGCCTCTTCAATTTACAAAAAGATATTATAGCAAGCTGTCCTATACCGCAATTTAGTACAATATTCAGTGCCAATATTTTGAAGTTATTTGCCGACAACCTCTATTTTGTACCACTGTTTAAAGAAAAAAAACACGTAGTATTTTTATATATTCTTTGACAATAGATTGTTAGTAAGGGTTGAAAGTTGAAGAAATTAAAAAAAATATGACATGGATTAGGAGTTCCTCCTTTGAAATCATCTTAGAAAGGGGTTTTCTAGTGGCATATAGTTTTTAATATATCAGACAAACTATTTTTTATGGAATTTTCAGGACATAGGAAGACATTATATTATAGTTATGAAGATATGATATTTTATTACTTCATAACTATAATATGGACATATTATAGTTATGAAGTAATAAAAGTTTCTATTTACTCTCGAAATAAATGTTTATAGTTCCTGCACGTAAATTGTAAAATAATATAAGCAGTAATTTGAGCACTCGTTATTTTTTTGTCTGTTAAAAATGAAGTTAGCAAAAATAAAGCAGTGAGAATAAAAATAAAGGCTTTAATTTTAATAAATCCAATTAAGATAGTTAATTGACTTAGGCGTTACTTTGCGGAAATTCATTGTAAAGTTGTCATTGAAAAAAGTAGTGGTGGTGGTGCATACAGTGGAATTAGTGCACGCATCTGTGGGAGGGAGGTTGGTGCTCTGCTTCTCTTCGGGCCAGGCAACATATACCTTTTTATATTTGCATGCGGAATGTTGCGAAGTAACTTTTTCAATAACAACTTTAAAATTCAATTAATTAGTGTAGGTGTTTTTTGAGAAGGTTAAGTTTAGTCAAAACTTATTAATGATCCGGAATTCTTTAATGTCCTGTAGTAAAAATATAGCGTACATAGTTCCCATCAAACAACTACAATCCGTTACGCAAAATCATTAGCTCAGTCGTCATTTCAAAAATATGTTTTCTATATTGTCTCGGATCTGGATAATTGTGGTACCTTCGTTGCTTCTAATTCTATAACAAGTGCTTTAGCAGTTAAAAGTCAGTAGAACTTTGGAATCTGAGCAAGGTAAATGATGTTGGCCCTATGTCTTTATTTAGGTTTAAATAATTTACCACTCATAAAGAACATTGATGAACGAGATTGAGTGACGACTTGCAAAATGTTGCGGGAAGTCGAAGGATGCAGGTGGCTGAGGACCGTTAGTAGTCTCTTGATAGGCTGTAAAGATGAAGAAGAACAAGAAGAAAGAACATAGGTTACTTATAATGAGATTACAGAACTTTAAAATATGATATGGTATAACTAATAAATATTCTTGGATTTGTAATTTTTTTTTGTAATTTTAATTTAAATATTTTAAACAATGAAGGAATTAGCTAATTATTTTGAAATAAATCATTACGTTTTACTTTCGTATATTTGTGATTGTTACGACAATACCACGCGAATTTTGCATATATAAATTTATTATTATATTTTTTTAGTTTAAGTAATGCTTGTATATTAGATCTAGCTATACCCGGCTAAGAGAAAAGCCTTGAATTTCGCAATCGCTACCGACAGATGGCAGCATAACCATCTTGAAAAATATTGGCCAAAGGTTAATCATACTGGTAACTGGTACTCCGATCGCCAATCCGCTTGCAAAGCGCGGCGATTATGGCAAACCCTACTTCCTTACTAAACTTCTTCTGACCTATGTCCCGCAGTAAACTTCAGGGCATAACTACATTTGCGAATATAATGTAGACACGCAATCCTTAATCTCATTAGGCAAATTATTGAATAGTTGCGCTCCCTCGACACTATACTCTTCTTACCATGACACCACCTGTCACGTTGTCCCGAAAATATCTTCGGTGTAAGGAGGATCAAAGGGACTTAATTGTCTAGACTAGACCTCTGTCTACCCCTATATTGGGAATTGCGTGTCAGGCGTTTAGACTGTCACCGTCTAATGTCTAAGCCTATACGATGCAAGTACGATATAAATCATCTATGAGTTTAAAAAAAAAACTTATTTTCCGAGCCTATATCCTAGGGATAGAACTCGGGTCTCTTGCGTCGAATTCCGACCATTCGGCTATCGTGACTTTTTATCTTCACGCTTTTTACTAGAATTGGGGTAAACAAAAGTCTAATCAATAAAGTCCTTTCGTCTAACATTTCACCAATGCTTATTTGGGACAACGTGAAATGTAGTAAATCCATCGCCTTCAAAATAATCCTACACCCTCCGGCAGTCAGACAAAATGGGGCACGTAATTTGACAGAAGCCGATCCCTGGTACTACATGAAATAATATTTTGAAGAAAATCTCGCAAACAATAGACTCGATTAAAAGATATTGAGCACGTACAATCACTTTGGAAAGGCGCCATCTTAACTCCTATTATAAAAGCTAAAGAAAGTTGCGTGTATTAAGTGGGACCGATCACTTTAGTACCTATTGTTTTCACTTATTTAGAGAATAACACAAAGGCAAATTGTAATAAATATACATGATAAAGACGACGATTAATATTTATTACAGCTCTAACCTACTAGCTTAAGCCCGTAATTTCGTCCACGTGTAAAATATTGAATTTTATTTCTCGGAATAAAAAGTAGCCTCATATATTCTTTGTTTATTTTTTGTTTATGTGTCTAAAGAGTAATTAATCACTACTTATTATATGTATCTTTGAGACACAAAAATAAGGGTGCCGCTTTAATGACAATGTTATTTATAATTCTATACAACCAGTCTTTCAGAGTTTTTTTTTAAATAGCCACGTGGCGAGGGCAAAGAAGGCCAAAGTTCACAGTTCACATATTTATGTTATTATAATACATCTACTATACTACTGCACCAAACTATGCAGATGACCACGTTCCTTTCCATAGTTGCTTTAAAACTATTGCAACTCGATCAACACAATCCAGACCGGAACCCTTCGATGCCCCATAAAGATAGGCGGGAATGTTAACCTGACACTAATAGTTTTCACTAAGCTGTATAACATACGGCTTCATACATTGCCGTGCCACCATTGATGGGTAACCTGCGATCATGACTTACCTATACGTTCTAAATTGTAGGTACGGCCGATAGCGTAGTTGATAGCAATTCCGCCTTTGAAAATAAGGGTAAAGAGTTCAAATCCAGCACGAGGCATATATCTCACATTATGAGTATAACACATACATTATTATGGAATCGGTGTGTACGCCCTTAGTCCACGGAGGTCGTGAGATGAGAGAGAGAGAGAGAGAGAGATGAGAATGAGATATTCTACCGCAACCAAGTGTAAACCGTGAGGCTCAGTATATGCAACAGACACAATTTACAGTTTTAGTAGTGCCGGTATTCAATCGTGTAGGGAATAAATACGTATATATGGACAACATAGGGAATGTTATGAAATTAAAACTCTGACTCTGGCTTCATGTTTATTGTCAGGGGCAATATAGATTGCTCTGATTGATTGATATTAGTATATAGGTTCTAATTTATTTATTTATCTCCACGCACAATCCCTGAAGTTGTAGCCAGAGAGCCTCTTTAGCTTCTTTCAGATTCATCATTTTCTTCATATATACACGTCTAGGTATCCAAGTACTCTTGACCCTCCCCTCGTCGAGCAATTTGCTCACATGCTCTTCCTATGTTAGTTTCGGTCTACCTCAACACCTTCTAATATTTACTTTCGCGCTATATAATAGGTTGGGGGAAGTCTTTTCGCATTATACTATAATGTATGAACTTGTAATAAAATCTCTTTGGCCGTACTATTTATATCTGGCTGGTTTTGGTATCATAAAGGTTTATATTTTAAAGAAGATTATTCCAAATTCAAATTAGTAAAATGTGTGAATTTTATTTATTTTTCGAAACGCTTTCAAGATGAGTGAATCTAATGAAAAATGTTTGCGGTGTTTATGAACCCAGAGCAGTGGCTGTGAGAGTAGCACAAATTTGGTTTAAGTGATTTCAATCCGGAAATTTTGATGTCAAATGTGCACGCTCTGGTCGCCCTTTTACGGATAAAATGGATGCCATTTTTGAAAAAGTGGAGCAAGATTGGCATATCAGTAGTATCATGTAGTATCATATGATGTAGCTGAAGAACTGGGAATTGACCACAAAACAGTTTTGGCGCATTTGAAAAAAAACTGGGTACACTAAAAAGCTCGATATTTGCGTACCTCACGAGGTCACTGAAAGAAACCTTATGAACAGTGCTCATTTCTGATTCTTTATTACAGCGTAATAAAACCGAACCATTTTTGAAGAAGCTAATAGCTTTGATCAAAAGTGGATCACGTACGACAAGAACGCGCGAAAAAGGTCGTGGTGAAAGGCCGGACAGGCGAAACCAGGGTGAACTCGCAACGAAGTGATGTTGTGTGTGGCGGATGTGGTGTGGTAGGACCATTGATGCTGAAGTCTACTGCGAACAACTGATGAGATGTAAGCAAGAAGTTGAGGAAAGCGGCCGAAATTTATCAACAGAGGGGGTGTGGTTTTTCATCATGATAACGTGAGACCTTACACATGTTTAGCCACTCAGCAAAAATTAAGAGAGCTTGGTTGGTAGGTGTTAATGCATCCGCCGTATAGACCTGACCATGCACCTTCAGATTTCCACCTGTTTCGGTCTCTTTTGAATTCTTTAGGCAGTGTCAGGTGTCAATTGTCGCGGTATTTGGATCAGATGGCCCAAAATTTCTATAGCAATGGGTGATCATGAAATGGTGATCATGTCTCTACGTACAAGATAGCAAAAAGGTACCTACATACTTTCGTTAAATGTAAATAAACCATATTAAAAAATGTTTTTTTTTCTTTTATAGGAAAAAGGAGGCAAACGAGCAGGTGGCTCACGTGATGGTAAGTGATTACCGCCGCCCATGAACACCTGCAATACCAGAGGCTTAACAGACGCGTTGCCTCCCTTAGAGTACCCCCCTCCCCCATAATTGGGGGAGGAGGGTGTGTGGCCTCCGGTTACCTGCACTCACCAGACGAAACGCAGAAGTTTGTTAGACTTCTACTTTACGCCGGTATTCTGTGAGGTCGTGGTACTTCCCCGGTCGAGCCGGCCCATTCATGCAACAACAAAAGTTGATGCGTGGCTCTACCACTGTATGAATGTAATGTTGTTGTGAATTTTCTTAAAAAATGCGAAGAAACTTTTTCCCCAACCTATTATTTTCTTCACCGTTCGTCTTCATTCATTCGCTCAATGTGCCCAAACCATCGAAGTAAAGATTATACTAGTCTACATGTCGATTTTTTTATGACGGAATTATGCTTAATTATCATTATTTCTCCACGGGCCAATCAGTCAGTAAGGAAGATGTACTGCGTAAGTGAGTTCACATATTTTTAATGTACCCAGACAAATATGCTGAACTTAGGTACTCGTTTGTAAAAGACACACTAAAGGTGTGAATTTTGTCTTTTATTACTTTCTTTTTTGCAGTAATTTGAGGACTATCTGGAAAAAAAATATTCAGGCGTCATGTTGCATTAAATTTCTTTATAATGTAAAAAAAAAGAGTACGCGCTTTATTACGAGCCGGATGCAATAGGTCGGGCGAGCTAAAGTGCGCGGAGAGAAACATACCGATCGCAGACTTGGCAAGAGGTCGCTATGCACCTGGGGAGAAAGCGGTCTAGCCTAGCACGCGGCCCTTGATATACCAGTTATAATGCCTTTATTATAACTGGATTTTATTTATTAATAACTAGCCTTCCGCTCCGCTTTTTTTGTCTACGTCTCCCGCGGGAATTCGATATGAAATTGTGAAAGCATCACTCGTTACAATATAGAGGAAACGACTGAGGGTTGTTTTTGTAGTCCGAATGAATGATTCCATAGCCTAGGCTTTATTGTTCTATTTGTTATCGAAATTAAAGGGACATAAACTGGTCATGTGTTCGATATTTAAAGAATTTTTGGTCTGCTAAAAATCCTGCAAAATGTTTCATGGAGCCTTTGATAATATAAAGATATATTTAATACGAATTATATTCATATTTTAATAAAAAATTATGTTTTTCTTGATTCTACGTTTTTTAATCCATAATATAGTTTCTTAAGAAAGTATTAAAAAAATATAAATTTAACAAAATTTGTAAATTTAATTAATTTACAAATTTTGTAAAATTTATATTTTTTTTATTTTTTCTCATAACTAAATATTTCAGATATTCCTGTATGTTTCCAATATGTTTATATTTACAACTAGCTGCCCCCGCGCAACACTTAACGCAAAACCCTAATTGTGTTTCTAAAATAAAAGTACGCTACGGTACTCCTTATAACATTAGCTATCTGTCAGTGAAAGTCCTGTTAAAATCGGTCCAGCCGTTTCAGAGATTATCCTGAACACAGAGACAGACAGACAGACAAGAATGATAAAAAAAATATTTTGGTGTATGTACCGTATATATTCATATACATGTAGTAAAAAACGGTTATTTCAATGTTACAAACAGGCACTCTTAATTTTATTGATATGTCTAGATACAATACTTAACTAAAAACTACCACAATCGTTCAGCCCTCCGTGCTTCTCGTGGCATTATACTAAGAACGCTGACTGCGTTACCACTTTGAATGGTTAGTCATGAGTGAGAAAAGAACTAACCCTCTGTCACCAGATTCTGCAAATAGCCGAAGACACAACTAAAACTGCATCGCGCGAGGACCCCACGGACCGATCATCTCGTCAATATATACAATATATTTATAATCTAATTAGTCTTTTCTTATCAATATGTTACTCTGTATCTAATCGCTGCGATGTCCTGAATTTTTTCCTATCTCAGAAATTTATTCCTTAAAGTGTAAAAAATACTAAATGAGCGATTAATATGTGCGATAAATAAAGTAATTCAAATCAAATCATTTATTATCAATATAAGTAATTTTTTAATCCACCGCTGGTTCGTAATGAGCTTCCTCCAACGGAGAAGAAATAGGCGAAAGAAACTCCGTAGGTATCCTCTTTTGTTGATGAATCTCTTTTTTAAATTATAATACAAAATGTAATACGATATTTTCTTGAAATAGATTTTATATTTAACATATTCATTTGTATTGAAATAACCCTTCTTATAAATTATTCTTTAATACCTTTCTTAAACTTACTCAGATTTTTTAAATGTCATATGTGCCTTTTATTTATTTTAACTTATGTCTTCATGCCTTTGATAATGCTGAGGTAGTCAGAGGTCTAGATAATTGAGTTCTTTGATAATTGCATTCCACTGGAGCTTATTTTGTGACAACGTGCAAGTGGTGAGTCTTTCGCCGTCTATGTATCCAAGTAACGATATAAATCGTACAGAAGTTTTGAAAAATTTATAGGTATTTTATAGGCCTTTGTCCTGGGGATTGAATTCAAGTCTTCTAATTCGAACTGGGATCATACAAGCATATGGCTTTAGTGGCTATCCATATTATTATAATTTTACTGTCGAAGGATTAACTATCATTTTCATATTTTGTTATAGACGGATATGCCTAAGCATTTTGGATGTGGAAGGAATGTACGCTCTGAGCATATTGGACTGCACTTCATCCGTTATGCTTTAGAACATCAGTATACGAGGTATAATATGTACAAATATGATATGATTACAAATATAATTTATCGCAAACATGTATTTTATTGCAGTAATTTCTGTGGCACCTCGGTTGTTTCGGATACCATCACACAAATGCTTTAGCTAATTGATTTGGAATCAGAGAAATGTATGGAATGTTGTCCATATTTATAAAAAAAACTAACCCACTGTCAACTTACTAACAACCAACGCCATCTAGCGTCACTAGGAATTAACAATTTAAAAAGAAAGCCTAACTTATCTTTTATTATTACT
Organism: Sericinus montela; assembly: GCA_029286605.1. Lineage (NCBI taxonomy): Eukaryota > Metazoa > Arthropoda > Insecta > Lepidoptera > Papilionidae > Sericinus > Sericinus montela. The sequence continues at coordinate 16,573,602 of JAGSMR010000015.1, forward strand.
TTCTTTAAATAAACTAAACTTTGGCATCTATCTTAGTCAATTTTTTATTTAAGGAATTTTTATCTAAGGAATATTAATAAGTAATAGAACAATTAACGTAAAAAAACATAAATGTAATATGGATAGGAATGAAATAGCGCACATCTCGTGCGTCATCTTCAGATAGTACACAAAATACCTATTTTATTTTTCTGTAAACTTAAAGTTTAAAATGTAATATTGTAACATTTTACTGTAAAATTTTAGCAAAGAGTAACCTTCCACTGTAATAGTATACTGTCTCTCTCCCTCTGCAATAGTATACAGTGCAAATAATACAATGGTGAAATGTAAAATTTTATGAATTAATTTCTCGTTCTGTCTTAAAATGTCGTGACTCGTGGAAATTGACCATATTATGTTATAATGAAAAAAGAAAAATATAAATCTTCTCTTATATAGTCCTTATGTGTGTGTATCCAAAAGTGTAGTGTAGTGTAATGTAAAAAGAATACAGTGTGATTGGAACTTTACTATATTAGATGGAGACAGAATGAAATATTTATTTCTTTAGTGGCAGAAGTAATTCATAATTCATAAGTTTTTTCAACTCATAAAGTAATAAGAGACCCGAGTTCGATCTTCTGGTTGCAGGCTCGTACCAATAGGTTTTTTAAAAACTTATGTACGAATTATTTCGTAGTCCAAGCCGGACTTAAAGACGGCGACGGGCTCACCACCTGTTACGTTGTCCTGAAAATATCTTCGGTGGAAGGTGGGTCGAAGGGACTTAACTGTCTAAACTAGACCTCTGTCTACCCCTGTATTGGGAATTGCGTGAAGATATTTTATATTTTATTTTATTTTATAAAGTAATAAAAAATAAGTTAAAACATATTTTTAATGTTGTAGCAAGGTCTTTAAAATTTACATTATGTGCGTAACACAGAATACTTGACCATTTTTTTTGTCGAGTTTATGGCCTGGTATCTAGACCTTTAGGCCAAAATAATCTGTATCTATAGCATAGATTACATTAATAAACCCTTGTCTAGTATTATCTGTTGTTATGTCAAAATATTATGTTATCTGTTCTCTTTTCAGCTTTTCTGTGATGATTAAAAAATTCAGTCATTCAGAAATGGGGCTGTTGTCAATTTATTTAAAACCCAATTTTTTGGGTTTATTAAAATGTTTAAACAGAATGAATTGGTTTATTGTATTTTTTAGTTTAATAAACCTTTCCATGTGCATTTATGAAGATCAAATCGGCAAATTTGATTGGTAAATTTATGCGATAGGTTATAATTTTCATTAGTTTTCGAATTTTTGTGATTTATTCTGAATAAATATCGCGTTTACAGGCGTCAAACTTACGTTGGAAGAATAAAGTTCGCTCAGTTTGATACCGTATCTACTGCTAAAAAACTCATAGTAGCCACAGAAGAGAATGTACTTGCTGCACTGCATTTAAAAACTGGTAAAGTAATTGATTGAGTCCTTAGTTTCATTAATTATAAAACATACGCATATTGTTTTATAATGAACACAGCCTGTGTCATATTTACGGCATTTTTATATAAAAATAAGGTTATCATTGAACAAATGTGTATCCACGATTTTCTGAGGAACAATTACTACGTTTTTATATCCACTCATTTTTCCTACACGGGGGTAAATAGATGTCTAGACAATAGGTCTTTTTAGATTAGATTAGACGGGCTGATTTCCGCAACTCCACGTCCTAGCGCGTATTTTGCGTATGGGCAGGATTGTCTAAGCTTACTCGAGCCAACCCAGCTCCTCACGGAATCCCAGCAGCCCCTTGAGGTTACCGATAACCTCGGGGAGAGATCTCGGTGCACCGAAATGATTGGCGATATATTCTGACTATACCGACGGCACCGAGATATTCTGCGACCGTTTGACACACCAATAAGACATGTGCCGCCGTCTCCTCGACCTCCATGTACGCTTGGCACAAAGGGCTGTCAGTAACACCTAAATTTAACAGATGTTTGTTAAATTGACCATGACAATAGGTCTTTTACCGAATTTCATTTTGGAAAATTTTTGGTGCGCCCATCACTGTTTCATAGTCCAAGGGAATATTACAATATAACAATTCTCTATAACATTGGTTTATATAATTATTTTGTTAATTTTTTTCAATCATTTCATTTACATGCATAAACTATTGCAGCATGCATTTCACAAATTTAGTCAATACAACCTTTTTTATTAGCAACATTCTGTAATATAATAAAATGAAATTAATGTATGACAAAATTTGAATTTTATACTGCACTTATGCATGTTAATGATAGTAATTGACTTGTTCTTTTTTCCAGGCCAGGTTGTTTGGCGGCATGTATTTGAGAGTGCCACAACAGGCAATATACAACTATTACATGTTAGCGAAAATGTGGTCACCGTTACTGGGACTAATCCTTACCTTGTGAGAGGGTGGGACTCTGGTACTGGTAAGTTCTCTTTTCAATGTTGTTGTAGAGTAATTTTATTTCTCAAAATTCTCTTGTTTTATCTTTTAATTACGAAACAAAAAAATTTCCATCTGACTTTTAGTATTTAATAGTTTTAATTAACATTTTAGGTGTGCTAATTTGGGAGTGGTCATTGACCCTTCAAGATAATGAGCGTGCAGAATTCTCCGAGTGGTGGGTGCAACAGGGTTTTCTTGTACACATGCTACCAATATTTGACTCTCATATAGAAGTTACCATGTACAGTCTGGTCTCAGGGCTCAACCGTGGTGCAACGTCAAAAATATCCGCCCCTTGGGTCAATGAAGGGTAAGTTTTGTATAATTAATATCTTTGTCCTTTAAGTCAAGGGCAATGGATATTAATCCCACTGATACATATTTCTATTTACATATATGTATTTACCACTGTCCAGTTCCCTGGATGTGGAGTGGAGTATGTTACTTTGGTAATAGATGATGTTTCCTTGTTCAAATTTTACTTAATTATTTATTTGAACTCATTGCATAATTCTTTAATAATGAATCGAAACACAAGTCTTACATTGATTAATTATATGTGCTTTTGTAAGTTCACCAGTAAAGTTACAGGATAGACTTTGATCGTCAAGTGACCATACCAATGGGTTTTTCTAAAAACCTATGTACAAATTATATTGTTGGCTAGGACATAAAGATGGCGACGGGCTCACCACCTGTCACGTTGTCCCAAAAACATCTTCGGTGGAAGGTGGGTCGAAGGGACTTATACGTCTAGACTAGACCTCTGTCTACCCCTGAATTTGGTATTGGGTGAAAATATATTTTTTAACAAACAATATGTAGAACACTACACTACAAAGTATTATAAAAAGAATGACTATTTCATGCTCAAGATCACAAAAAAACATTTCTAAACAAACCCTATACAAAATTATGAGTTTGCAGTTTTTATATGAGATAGATAATAATTTTATAAATAAATAAATAGTAAATATCCTCACGCCATTCCCAATACAGGTGTAGACAGAGGTCGAGACTATTAAGTCCTTTCGACTCACCTTCCACCAAAGACATTTTTGGGACACTGTGACAGGTGTTGAACCCGTCGCCGTCTATGTCCAAGCCAACAATATAAATCATACATAAGTTTTTTTAAAAACCCATTAGTTTTGACCGAGTTCGGTTTACAAGACTCATAGTCATGAAGATCGAACTTGGGTCTTTCGACTTGAATTCTGGTCACCAAAGCACTCGACTATTGTGACTTTAAAATAATTTTAGATCTTAAATTTCAGATGTGTCCTAAGCCCACCATATTACAGTTGCATATCTGGTAACACCGGTGCTCAACGCTTACTCTCTGTAGATGTTACATCTAATGCTGCACAGATCATCAGCAAACCATTGTTTGATTACATAAGCCTTGATGTGTTTGTGGGCAATCTGAGACCTCTAGATGCAAATAGTGTCATACCCGGATTCATTATAGATGATAAGAAGATTGTTCAAATCATGAATAATGATTTTGTGCTGCTCAGTGTGCATCTTGCCGATCCGTCTGCTAGTGCAACTGTTGTTGATAGCTCCAATGGTGCATTATTGTTGCAGGCTTGGACCAATAAGAAAATGGTATGTTACATAATCCTTAATTGTTGCATATTTTAGATGTTTATAATAGAATATTTATATTGACAGAGAAAAGCTGTGGGATCTAATAGACTGATGTGGTACCCAAAGCTACCAAGAGATGGTAAGATATGTATATTGGAAATGACCTAATTAAAATTAGGTATATCTGTATAATCTGATTATGGGAATCATCTCCCAAAAACCTCTTGACCGAGAGTGGCATTTGTAGAAATTGAATTGAATGCATATATATCAGAGAGAATGGGCCATTTACATGTAATTGAAATTTTAAATATTTTTTATCAATATTGGGCTTGTCAGAGGTCTAGACTTTTAACATTTTACCAGAGCTTTTTTCAGACGATGTAGTCAAGTCTTGAACCTGTTGCTCAATATTTATTTTTAATATTTTTATTGGAAAAAATTGAATTGAAGTAGTTGAGATATGATATAGGTAGTTGCATATAAGCTGCAGTTAAGATCTGCACTCTGTGTTTCCTGGCATAACTTTATTTCAACATAATCAGAAACATCTACTTACAACCTACAATAAGTCTGCACAATGTAACCAATTTTATCTTTACATAAAAATCCTTACATTGAATCATAAAAATCATGATAGCCGAATAGTTGGGTGGTCGGAATTTCGAGTCCTGAGTTCGATCTCCAGTGACATGCTTGTACCAATGGGTTTTTCAAAAACTTATGTACGAATTATATCGTAAGCTTTGACATAAAGACGGCGACGGGCTCACCACCTGTCACATTTCCCGAAAACATCTTCAGTGGAAGGTGGGTCGAAGGGACTTAATTGTCTAGATTAGACCTCTGTCTACCCCTGTATTGGAAAATGCGCGAAGATATTTATTTATATAATCATTTAATATACGAAAAGATTAGAATCTTTGCATTGAATTATATTGTAATTGAGCATTGATAACTGCTTTTTTTTAGGGCTTCTCTCTCACAGCGCACAGTGTTAGCACAGGCAAAGAAGTGCCAGAGATCAAATGCTCGGACAGTAATCTTAGTATCCCTGAAGCGGAGCTTGCTGCGGTCATGTGCACCAAGACGCCTAAGGAACAGCATGCATGTAGAATTCTTATAAATGGAGCTGATGATGCCATTCATCTAATGCAGCAAGGAGGTAAGAGACGGTTCTGAATGCATAGAATTGAATACCAAGGCGTAAGAATACCCACAACCGTAGTTACCACCTTCTTTCTAAACATGGGTGTTGTAGGAGGTGACTAAGGGAAAAGTCTTGACAATGCAATTGGCTATTTCCGCCAACACATGGCGGAATAAACATCTCCAAACATACTAGACCATAATTCAACACTGAGGTGCATTCTGTCTGGTATTGGTATCGCCAATCTGGTTGACATGGCGTGACGATTATTGCAAAATCTCCAGTACCATAGATGCCTATGTCCTGCAGTGGACTTTTACATATTTTGTGAAATTTCCTATTAATAGTATTTACATAATAATGTATTTTATTATATGTGAAAGTGCCTAACTAGCAGATAGTTCACTTGGTGGTAAGAGACTACCGACGACAATGTAACCACTCTCAAGACCAAGAGGACTGCTATTGGCTTAAAGTCCAGGCAAAAATTGAGAGAGTGAGAGGTGGGTGACAGGGATGTCCCGGAATTATGGCGTGAAGGTGGGGCACTAGATGCCCCTCCTTCACGCCATAATTCCATAATGAGGCCATTGACCAGTGTCAATCGAACCAACAACTTCTTGCAACCAATTGCTACAAACACCAGACTTTATAAACTTACATGATATTTCTACCACCTCCTTTCTTTCCGTGGGTGTCGTAAGAGGCAAGTAAAAACTGTTATTGACTGCTGATGGCTGGATAACCATCCTGAAATATAGCAGGCCGACAATGGGAAGCAGCTACTACAGTGCAAAGTATCTGGTACTGCGATTGCCAATCCGCTTGCCAAGCGTTGCGATTATGGCACATTCCCTTATGGGAGAGGCCTATGTCGTGAGTGTTCTTTTAGAGCCCATTATAATGATGATTAAATAATCGATTAGATCACAATATTGGTATTGTGGATGGCTCATGTGGGACACTACACTGACAATATGGGTACAGGAGAAGAGGGGGGCCAAAGGCATAGTGGAACGACGGGACTGAGACCGTCGGAACCCGTAATTGGTCCAACCTCTCAAGAAATTGAAATGGGTGGCTATCACTGGAGGAGGCCTCACCCGAAGTGGGGTCCAGACCACTTTATACTAATAATACCCATACCTGTTACTACTTATTTGAATGGACATGCTAAGAAAGGCTTTTTATTTATAATTTATTTCATTTATTTGTATCCAGGACGGGTGTTGTGGACTCGTGAAGAAGCCTTAGCCAATGTCGTTGCAGTTGAATTTGTCGACCTACCAGTTTCCGAAACAGATGCGGCCATCGAGTCCGAATTTGACCAAAAAGAAGGTAATAGACTAGAATAAGTTTTCAAAACACTTAGCACAAATTATTCATCCTTTTGTCTAAATCATTATATACTCTATGTGATTGATAAATAATAGAAGATGATACATATATGTACTACATAAATATTACATATATTTATTTAAACTCGTTATGGTTTCCGACATTGGTGATGGTTATAATAAATTATTACATATCTTTTAAAGTAAAACCTTAATCTTTGTATGTACCAATATTTATTTTTCTATCAAAATTATTAATATATTTTCATACAAATTTATTTGTCATTTATTTGTTTTTTAGCTGCCAAGATGTACAGTGAGTATCGTAGACTGTGTGTGTTATACTGATGTAAAGATATCTCTTATGGGCGAGCACTTCACAATCACAATAATTAACATGTACATAATATGGAAATTATTTGCACATTTAATATGGAAAGTTCAACCTTATTGTCTTGCAAAATCATAGTCGCAATATATATAACAATAGTTCATTATCTCATCACTTTTCTGTTGCTTCTTCACAAAAATAACACATAGCGACGCATTTTTTTGGCAATTATTTGATGTTAGAAAATGTAGTTTTTAAATTTCTCTAAGTTAAGTGCGTCTCTGCCATTTTTAAGATAAATGGGATCTTTGAATCTTGGATCATCTTTGGATATTTGAATCAATGGAATCTTTGAATTTTTTTTACCTTTTTGTGAGTTTTCTTTTTTGACGTAAGCCGCCGACCTAAGAAACTCATGCCTTTTTTATGTAGATATTTTTTTTTACATTTTAACGGTATCTAAAAAAATCCGAAAGTCTTAAAAATGTACATTGTAATTTGATTTTTGTTTGCTTGGGCCCCAAATTTCTTTTTTAAAGGATTTTTAAAACTATTAAGCTCTGAAGCCTAAATTGTAATTATCAATTATGGCAAATCTTCCCTATGGGAGAAGCCTAAAGTCCAGCAGTGGACTTTAATAGGCCGATTTGTATGTATCTATGTATGTAATAATAACTAATAACGAAATAAAATATTTTTGTAGTTGCTTCATTTCCTTGTCTAGAGTTCAAAAATATATTTGAAATACCAATTTCAAAGACATTTAATTAAGACTTTTATTGTTTCATTTCATGAAATTAATGACAATTTCGATTTAATTGTTTATATAAACCCTGAATTGTTTTAATGACATGAATATTTAGTTAAATATCAGAGCTTCAATACAACCACAATTACATTTACTCTTTAGGTTCGATCTGGGCGGCGTTCTCCAGGCGCCTGCACAGCCAGTTCCAGCAGCTGCAGACGTTGCTACACAGCTTCCAGCATACGAAGGGAGCGGTGAAGAGTTCGAATACGAACAACCTAGTGCGCGACTATTTCAATCTGCATAAAGTGATCGTGTTGGTGACTGATGTAGGAAAGGTGGGTCTTGCGATTCATCATCACGGTTACGGTAACGGTTTTGTGATAAGACAAGCGTTATAAGCGTTACAAGTCACGATAGCCGAGTTGTTGGGTGGTCGGAATTTCGATTCGAGAGACCCGAGTTCGATCCCCAGGTGGCAGTACCAATGAGTTTTTCCAAAAACTTATGTACGAATTTCATCGTTGGCTTGGACATAAAGACGGCGACGGGCTCACCACCTGTCACGTTGTCCCGAAAATATCTTCGGTGGAAGGTGGGTCAAAGGGACTTAATTGTTTAGACTTGTCCTCTGTCTACCCCTATTCCCTGTATTGGGAATTGCGTGAAGATATTAATAATAATAATAACAAGCGTTTAATTTAGACTCGGCCTCTGTCTGAAATGATGGGTTTTTCTTTTGTACATCCGGTAAATACGGTTACCGGTACGATGCACCACAATGTACCTGATTATCGATAAAATTAGTATCGTTAAAATAATTATTAATGTTTTTATAATATCATACTATTTTGTTTTATTTTAGTGCTGCTATGAAACACCGATATGTTTTAAGAGGCGTACCCTGGCTACTAATCTATTACAGCCTAAGAACTCGCTAGCTAAAGAATGAATGAATGAATGAAAGATTTTAATTCAATTGAATATCTGCACGCAATTACCAATACAGGGGTATAGTCTATACTATTAAGTCCCTTCGACCCTCCTTCCACCGAAGATATTTTCGGGACAACGTGACAGGTGGTGAGCCCGTCGCCGTCTTTATTCCCAAGCCAACGATAAAATTCGAACATAAGTTTTTGAAAAACCCATTGGTACGAGCCTGCTGCCTGGGAATCGAACCACTAGGCTATCGTGACTTTAATGAATGAACGAATGTTTTGTATCATTCATTCAAAATTAATATAAATAATTTACATTAATATTTAAGTCGCGATAGCTGGTGGTTCGATCCCCAGGTGTCAGGCTCGTACCGATGGGTTTTTCAAAACTTATGTACGAATCACATCGTTGGCTTGGACATAAAGGCGGCGTCGGGCTCACCACCTGTCACGTTGTCCCGAAAATATCTTCGGTGGAAGGTGGGTCAAAGGGACTTAATTGTTTAGACTTGACCTCTGTCTACCCCTATTCCCTGTATTGGGAATTGCGTGAAGATATTAATAATAATAATAACAAGCGTTTAATTTAGACTCGGCCTCTGTCTGAAATGATGGGTTTTTCTTTTGTACATCCGGTAAATACGGTTACCGGTACGATGCACCACAATGTACCTGATTATCGATAAAATTAGTATCGTTAAAATAATTATTAATGTTTTTATAATATTACTATATAATTATACTATTTTGTTTTATTTTAGTGCTGCTATGAAACACCGATATGTTTTAAGAGGCGTACCCTGGCTACTAATCTATTACAGCCTAAGAACTCGCTAGCTAAAGAATGAATGAATGAATGAAAGATTTTAATTCAATTGAATATCTGCACGCAATTACCAATACAGGGGTATAGTCTATACTATTAAGTCCCTTCGACCCTCCTTCCACCGAAGATATTTTCGGGACAACGTGACAGGTGGTGAGCCCGTCGCCGTCTTTATTCCCAAGCCAACGATATAGTTCGTACGTAAGTTTTTGAAAAACCCATTGGTACGAGCCTGCTGCCTGGGAATCGAACCACTAGGCTATCGTGACTTTAATGAATGAACGAATGTTTTGTATCATTCATTCAAAATTAATATAAATAATTTACATTAATATTTAAGTCGCGATAGCTGAGTGGTTCGATCCCCAGGTGTCAGGCTCGTACCGATGGGTTTTTCAAAAACTTATGTACGAATCACATCGTTGGCTTGGACATAAAGGCGGCGTCGGGCTCACCACCTGTCACGTTGTCCCGAAAATATCTTCGGTGGAAGGTCGGTCGTGGGGACTTAATTATCCAGACTAGACCTCTGTCTACCCCTGTATTGGGGATTGCGTGGAGATATGTTGTTTATATTGTTCGTTAGATCTTCGGCATGGACAACTTGTCCGGGCGGCTGCTGTGGCGGCTGCACGAGCCCGCGCTGGACGCGCGCCCGGCGGCGCTGTTCGCGCGCCGCAGCGCCGGGCACCCGCCCTCCGACGCGTTCCTCAGCGTCGTGGGGAGAGACCTGGTGAGCCCTCGCCGTTCCCGCTATGGCACTGGATCCACAATCTTTGAAAAACCTGATTGAAACCTTTCTTTGGATTCGCTGTGATTTGAAAGAAGTCACGATGGCCGTGTGTTTGGGTGTCTTCTTATAATATTTTTATAATAATGTCCACTTGTAATATTTCCCTGACAATTTGCAATAAAAATATTTGTAGGCGTTATGTACGTTCGTTTCTAATTTTCGGCATCGTAACTAACGTCTCTAACTTCGTTTCTTGAAAATTTCGCCGGATGGTGTTAAGTAGTTTTAGGTTTTTAGTAATTTGTTTTGCGCAAATTGTCTTGTAGCCAGATTTGTTTTAGCGGTCGTTCCCCATATTTCAACTAAGTGATCAATACGAGGTTTGATCAGTGAATTATACATAGTGTAACAAACACTCTGGGCTCTCCCATGCTTCCGCATTTAACAATTCCACGTAACATCCCCATCAGAGACGTTAGCTTAGCTTTGATATTATTTATATGTAGACGCCATGTTAGTTTACTGTCCAAAGTTAATTCTAGGTAATATTCATGTTCAACTTTATTTATTAATTTATTATTTATATTTCAATACCAGAGGCATAGCAGATGCGCTGCCGGCCTTTGAGAAAGGTATAGGCTCTTTTCTTGAAGGTCCCTAAGTCGTACCGGTCCGGAAAAACCGCTAACGGCAGCACATTCCATAAAGTGCAAGTGCGTGGCAGAAAAACCCGCGAAAAACGCACTGTGGTGGAATGCCAAGCATCAAGATGGTGTCGATGGAATTTTTGACTATGCCGTAAGGTTCGATGGTGAAATTCAGCGGCTGGGATTAATCCGAACAATTCCTCAGAACACTCCCCGTAGTAAATCTTATAAAAAATGCAAAGAGATGCAACATCTCTTCGCAATGCCAGGAGATCTAGCCTATCAGATAGAACATGGTCATCGACGATTCAAGCCGCTCTTCGTTAGATATGGTCAAATGGAAGGAGCTGACACTGGGGTGCCCCTGCCCAGAGATGCGAACAGTACTCCATGTGCGGCCGAACCTGCGCCTTATAAAGTTGCAGTCGGTGGGCCGGCATGAAGTACTGTCGCGCTCTACTGAGCACGCCAAGCTTCTTAGAGGCCAATTTGGCCTTCCCTTCCAAATGACCGCGAAACTGAACGTCGCTCGATATGTCGACGCCAAGGATTCCGATACTGGCTGAGGCAACTAGGGAGTACTCTCAAAATGAGGTGACACGACGAAGGGTTTCTTTTTAGCGGTAAACGCGCAAACTTGTGTCTTTTTAGGGTTAAACTGGACTAAATTTAGTCGGCCTCAATCCGAGACTTTGTCTAACAAAATCTCGACTTCAGACACAAGTTTGTGCCGGTACTCGTCGACGTGTTCCCGAGAAATATTGGCACGGCCGGTGCCAATATTTCTCGGGATATCTGAGATGATATGCAGAAGAAACAGGGTTGGCGATAGCACACAGCCTTGTGGGACACCGGCGTTCACAGACTTGGAGTCGAGCATGCACCGTCAACTACGACTTTAATGTTCCGGTCTGTGAGAAAACTAGTGACCCAATTACAACATTTCTCCAGGAAGCCCATATGACGGAAGCTTCGAGAGAAGCGTTTTGTGCCACACTCGATCAAAGGCTTTTGCTGTATTCAAGCTAACTACCAGGGCCTCCCCTTGCTCTCTACTGCCTCCGCCCATCGATGAGTGAGTTACACTAGAAGATCACCGGCCGAGCGACCCGACGGAAGCCGTACTGGCGCTCACTGATCAACTGGTGCTTCTCCAAGCATCAAGATGGTGTCGATGGAATTTTTGACTATGCCGTAAGGTTCGATGGTGAAATTCAGCGGCTGGGATTAATCCGAACAATTCCTCAGAACACTCCCCGTAGTAAATCTTATAAAAATGCAAAGAGATGCAACATCTCTTCGCAATGCCAGGAGATCTAGCCTATCAGATAGAACATGGTCATCGACGATTCAAGCCGCTCTTCGTTAGATATGGTCAAATGGAAGGAGCTGACACTGGGGTGCCCCTGCCCAGAGATGCGAACAGTACTCCATGTGCGGCCGAACCTGCGCCTTATAAAGTTGCAGTCGGTGGGCCGGCATGAAGTACTGTCGCGCTCTACTGAGCACGCCAAGCTTCTTAGAGGCCAATTTGGCCTTCCCTTCCAAATGACCGCGAAACTGAACGTCGCTCGATATGTCGACGCCAAGGATTCCGATACTGGCTGAGGCAACTAGGGAGTACTCTCAAAATGAGGTGACACGACGAAGGGTTTCTTTTTAGCGGTAAACGCGCAAACTTGTGTCTTTTTAGGGTTAAACTGGACTAAATTTAGTCGGCCTCAATCCGAGACTTTGTCTAACAAAATCTCGACTTCAGACACAAGTTTGTGCCGGTACTCGTCGACGTGTTCCCGAGAAATATTGGCACGGCCGGTGCCAATATTTCTCGGGATATCTGAGATGATATGCAGAAGAAACAGGGTTGGCGATAGCACACAGCCTTGTGGGACACCGGCGTTCACAGACTTGGAGTCGAGCATGCACCGTCAACTACGACTTTAATGTTCCGGTCTGTGAGAAAACTAGTGACCCAATTACAACATTTCTCCAGGAAGCCCATATGACGGAAGCTTCGAGAGAAGCGTTTTGTGCCACACTCGATCAAAGGCTTTTGCTGTATTCAAGCTAACTACCAGGGCCTCCCCTTGCTCTCTACTGCCTCCGCCCATCGATGAGTGAGTTACACTAGAAGATCACCGGCCGAGCGACCCGACGGAAGCCGTACTGGCGCTCACTGATCAACTGGTGTCTTTTGCTGGTGTCTTCGTTGTTTCCGATTTCCATACATCAAGTGCTTCATCTCACATGCGCCTGCATCTCACATTGGGATCGGAGCCGTACGTGATATTGTCACTATCTATATATGTATTTTTTTTTCTTGTATGAGTGTACCTCTGCCACCATTCATAGAAATCCGAGTGCGAGTGATGTAAATTAACATCTCGTTCCGCGCGCCAGGACACGGGCAACGGCCTGATCATAAGTCTGTAAATTAACATCTCGTTCCGCGCGCCAGGACACGGGCAACGGCCTGATCATAAGTCTGAACCCCATCACGGGCGCGCTGGTGGGCGAGCGCGTGCTGCGGCTGCGCGCGCGCCCGCTGCAGTGCGCCGCGCTGCCGCGGCCCGGCGCCGGGCGGCTGCGCGGGCTGGCCGTGCTGTACGAGGACGAGACCGTTCAGGTACTGCCCCCAACGTTGTTCTCTTTTTTTTCATGGGGAAGGGAGGCAAACGAGCAGGTGGCTCACGTGATGGTAAGTGATTACCGCCGCCCATAGACACCCGCAATACCAGAGGCATAGCAGATGCGCTGCCGGCCTTTGAGAAAGGTATAGGCTCTTTTCTTGAAGGTCCCTAAGTCGTACCGGTCCGGAAAAACCGCTAACGGCAGCACATTCCATAAAGTGCAAGTGCGTGGCAGAAAAACCCGCGAAAAACGCACTGTGGTGGAATGCCAAGCATCAAGATGGTGTCGATGGAATTTTTGACTATGCCGTAAGGTTCGATGGTGAAATTCAGCGGCTGGGATTAATCCGAACAATTCCTCAGAACACTCCCCGTAGTAAATCTTATAAAAAATGCAAAGAGATGCAACATCTCTTCGCAATGCCAGGAGATCTAGCCTATCAGATAGAACATGGTCATCGACGATTCAAGCCGCTCTTCGTTAGATATGGTCAAATGGAAGGAGCTGACACTGGGGTGCCCCTGCCCAGAGATGCGAACAGTACTCCATGTGCGGCCGAACCTGCGCCTTATAAAGTTGCAGTCGGTGGGCCGGCATGAAGTACTGTCGCGCTCTACTGAGCACGCCAAGCTTCTTAGAGGCCAATTTGGCCTTCCCTTCCAAATGACCGCGAAACTGAACGTCGCTCGATATGTCGACGCCAAGGATTCCGATACTGGCTGAGGCAACTAGGGAGTACTCTCAAAATGAGGTGACACGACGAAGGGTTTCTTTTTAGCGGTAAACGCGCAAACTTGTGTCTTTTTAGGGTTAAACTGGACTAAATTTAGTCGGCCTCAATCCGAGACTTTGTCTAACAAAATCTCGACTTCAGACACAAGTTTGTGCCGGTACTCGTCGACGTGTTCCCGAGAAATATTGGCACGGCCGGTGCCAATATTTCTCGGGATATGCAGGATTGATATGCAGAAGAAACAGGGTTGGCGATAGCACACAGCCTTGTGGGACACCGGCGTTCACAGACTTGGAGTCCGAGCATGTACGTCAACTACGACCTTGATGCTCCGGTCTGTGAGAAAACTAGTGACCCAATTGCAAAATTTCTCGTGAAGCCCATATGACGGAAGCTTCGAGAGAAGCGCTTTGTGCCACACCTGATCAAAGGCTTTTGCTATACCCAAGCTAACTACCAGCGCCTCACCCTTGCTCTCTACTGCCTCCGCCCATCGATGAGTGAGGTACACAAGAAGATCACCAGCCGAGCGACCCCGACGGAAGCCGTACTGGCGGTCACTGAGCAACTGGTGCTCCTCTAAGTACCTCAAGAGCTGGCAGTTTATAATGGACTCCATTATTTTGGAGAACAAGGAGGTGATAGCGATGGGTCTGTAGTTGCCCGGATCCGAGCGGTCGCCTTTCTTAGGGATCGGGTGCACCAAAGCTGTCTTCCATGTCATCGGGACGACGCCTTCAGAGTACGAGTACCGAAAAATATGCGTTAGAACCGGTGCCAACTCTGGAGCACACATCCTCAGCACAATAGGGGGGACACCATCGGGCCCACTCGACTTCTGGATGTCCAGGGAGAGGAGTGCTTTTCGCACTGAGCTTTGAAAGAACCGGATGTCCGGCATAGAGCACTCACTGCACGGGATGGTCGGTGGTGAGTTCCCCCTGTCATCGAGAGTCGAGTTGGACGCAAAAAGAGAACCTAGAAGATCGGTTTTCTCTTTTGCGTCATGGGCCAGCGAGTTGTCCTCCCTGTGCAGAGATGGTAATGATGGCTGACTGAAATTCTACCACACTGGCCAAGCATATAGTGCATTTGTACATGGTAAAGGAATTGTAATGCCTATTTTGTTAAACTTAGCTTATGTAAAGGCAACATGACATACATACGATAAGATCGAGAGAAAGAGAGACAATCTAAGTCACGATAGCCGAGTGGTTAGGTGGTTTAATTTCGAGTCAAGAGACCTGAGTTCGATTCCCAGGTACAGGCTCGTACCAATGGGTTTTACAAAATACTTATGTACGAATCATGTCGTTGGCTCATATAAAGACAGCGACGGGCTCACCACCTGTCACGTTATCTTTGGTAGTAAGTGGGTCGAAGAGACTTAATTGTTTAGACTAGACCTCTGTCTACCCCTTCTCTATTGGGAATTGCGTGAAAATATTTATTTATTTATTTCTTATTTTATGACATACATACATCTAATCAGAAACAATGATTGTACCCCAAACACCTGCGAAAATATAAAGAAAAAAGGTTGTCTTCAATGTTCCGATTCTGAGACCTTAGCTATAGCTGTCCATACGATGAACCTCGGTATGGTACCCCCACTAATCTACGCAGACTGTCATGATCAATTAAATGTTATGTGTTAATAGTATTTGAAAGTTAATGAGCTTTTTTTTAAAAAAAAATAACTGTATTAAGATGTCCCTTTTCATTATTTTCCAAATAGAGAGTTTCGTTCCTCATTATCCATTCACACACACACACATACACATTATATTAATTTCATATATAGCAAAATGAAAAAAATTCTCTAAGTCTGATTCTATAAAGTAACCATTCCTTTAACTCATTTTACAGGTGTTCCCAAGATCGTCACAGTCTTTAGTGAAGGACATGTACATGTATGTAGCTGAGAGGGACACAGCTAAAGTGCACGGCTATGCATTGCAATATGATGGCAAAGTAAGTGTTTTTATATTTATTTTTTTACATATGTCTTTTTATTACATATGTTTTTTTCATTAAGAATGAACAATAGCCGAGTGGTTGGGTGGTCGGAGTTTCGAGTCAAGAGACCCAAGCTCGATCCCCAGATGGCAGGCTCGTACCAATGGGTTTTTCAAAAAACTTATGTACGAATTATATCGTTGGCTTGGATATAAAGACGGCGACGGGGTCACCACCTGTCACGTCGTCCCGAAAATATCTTCGGTGGAAGGTGGGTCGAAGGGACTTAATTGTCTAGACTAGACCTCTGTCTACCCCTGTATTGGGAATTGTTTGAAGATAGATATTTTTTATTTTATTTTATGAATGACCACCTAATGGCAACCTACCATTACTTGATCACTTTAAAATATTAACAATGCATTTTCAACCCTATGGACAAAGATAAAATATTTCTTTGGTTGTTACCACACTGGCTCTGTACACACTTCAAACCAGAAGACATTAAAAATAACTGCCTTTAGAAATAACTGCCTTACGAAAAATGTAACATTAGCTTTCCATCCGCGTGTAGTACTCATAAATGGCGATTGTGAATGAGGTCACATTAGCCGAATGGTTAAATGATTGGAATTCGAGCTAGGTGTATATAATAATACACCATGGTTAATTGTATTTAAATGCCTATGTAAAAATGTTAATACTTAGTGTTTCAGAAATGACTTAGTTCTACACAAACTTTACTCTACTCTACACTTCTACCTTGTTTTTCCTACTCACAAATCATCTCGCTATATTTTTAGTTATAGTTACCGCTCTGCTGAATATGTGTATAATAATTTTCGAGATGGTCTTCCCACCATCTATCGGATGCTAACTGTATCTTCAATAAGAAAGATAGAAAGAAAAAGCGTTTACTTGGTACTAAAACTACTGCCGGAAATTACTACACAATAAACTTACAAAATTATGGACCAAAATGGCTTTCAGTTGGCTTCCTGTCATGAAGTGATCTTTATCAACTTTAGCAACGCTCGTTTGTAGTGCGTAATCTATACATATAAATAAAATTGGTGTGTCTGTTTGTAATATTGAAACAAAAGTTTTTTTTACTATTTTTATATGAATACATGTATATATGTATACACCAAAATAACATTTTTTTAAAAATTTTTGTCTGTCTGTTTGTTCCGGCTAATCTTTGAAACGGCTGGACCAATTTTAACAAAACTTTCACTGATTGATAGCTAATGTTATAAGGAGTAACATAGGCTATTTTAGAAACATATGGTTCCACGTGAAGTGTTAAACCGGGCAAATCCGCGGGGGGCGGGGGGCTAGTACGTAATAAAGCATATGTAACTATTGTTTTTATTTATTTATTTATTTATGCTCTATTGTTTACACCTTATTAAAAAAAAAGGTAACAAAAGGCATTCTCTACCAGTCAATCTTACTTGATGAAGAGAAATTTTACAGTAGGTGTATAAAGAAATAAAAGGTATTTCATAGAATAAAATATAAAGAATATAAAGAATATATCCGTTAATTTAGAATTAGTATAAAAGAATTACTACAATAGACTTAAATACACATGCATAAATAAATAATGCTTAAATACGCCGACTGCGACCTCTTATATATATATATATATATATATATATATATATATATATATATATATATATATATATATATATATATATATATATATATATATATATATATATATATATATATATATATATATATATATATATATTGTTGTGCGCGCAGTCGGCGTACGCGCAGAAGATCTGGTCGCTGCAGCTGGGCGGCGCGGGCGCGGGCGCGGGCGCGGGCGCGCAGCGCATCGTGCGCGCCGTGCCGCGCGCGCGCCTGGAGCGCACGCACTCGCCGGGCCGCGCGCTCGCCGACCGCAGCGTGCTCTACAAGTACACCAACCCCAACCTCGTGCTCTTCATCACCGAGGGCCCGGACCCGCTGCACAAAGGTGCCTTCCGATTCTAATTCGTTTAAATTATAGTAGTAGTAGTAGTTGTATATATTTTATTGTACACCACACATATACGACGGATGAATACAATACAGAGACAAATTAATACATACGTATGCGCGGTAAGGCGGTCTTATCGCTAAAGAGCGATCTCTTCAAGGCAACCTTAGGGCTAAAGAGAAACTGGAATTGAGAACAGTAGGAGGTGGTGCGTTTTATGATACACTTACATTCCGATATCTAAATAAACGAAAGTACATTAAAATATATATTTTGTTAAAATACCATAAAAAATATTTTTATTAAAATATGAATATTTTTTTTTTTGTAAAACCCAAAAGCTTAGGCAATGCAACATACAAATATCTTTTTAAAGTATCATTTTAGGTTAGGTTACGGTTATAAAAAGCTAATATGTTTGTCGCGCTGTGCAGACGTGGTGCGCGCGGTGGCGGTGGACGCGGCGTCGGGCGCGGTGGCGGCGGCCGCGGCGCACCGGCGCGCGCGCGCGTCTGCCGCTCGCCGTGCACGCGGACAACTGCCTCGCGCACCTCTACCGCAGCGACAAGCACCGCCGCGTCGAGATCGGTGAGTGAGCCGCGGCCCGCAGCGCTCGCAGCACGCGGACTGCTGCCTCGCGCACCTCTACCGCAGCGACAAGCACCGCCGCGTCGAGATCGGTGAGTGAGCCGCGGCCCGCAGCGCTCGCAGCACGCGGACTGCTGCCTCGCGCACCTCTACCGCAGCGACAAGCACCGCCGCGTCGAGATCGGTGGTGAGCCGCGGCCCACAGCGCTCGCAGCACGTGGACTGCTGCCTCGCGCACCTCTACCGCAGCGACAAGCACCGCCGCGTCGAGATCGGTGGTGAGCCGCGGCCCGCAGCGCTCGCAGCACGCGGACTGCTGCCTCGCACCTCTACCGCAACGACAAGCACCGCCGCGTCGAGATCGGTGAGTGAGCCGCGGCCCGCAGCGCTCGCAGCACGCGGACTGCTGCCTCGCGCACCTCTACCGCAGCGACAAGCACCGCCGCGTCGAGATCGGTGAGTGAGCCGCGGCCCGCAGCGCTCGCAGCACGCGGAAAAATGCCTCGCGTACCTTTACGCAATAGTAATATTTTTCGCAATGTAACGGAAATTGGCCACAGGTATGCAGATTGTTGATCGCAGTACCGGATGCTACGCCGTGGAATAGCTGCTGTCCGTCACCGAACTGTTTAAAATTTGGTTTAGTATTTTTCGAGATTCCGATCAGAAATAAAGGGGACAAATTCTTATGCCTATATTACCAATTAGTTTTCAGATTTCAAAATTTTGAAAGGAGTTGTAATGAGTAAACTATTAAACTATAAAATTTTGCACTGCAGCAACGATGGAACTGTACGAGGGCAAGGAGCGCTGGCTGCCGGCGGGCGCGGCGTTCAGCTCGTTCGCGTGCGCGCGCGCGCCCAGCGTGCAGCGCGCCGCCTACGTGCTGCCCGCCGCCGCCTCCGCCGCCGCCGCCACGCTCACCGAGCGCTCGCTCGCCGACCGGCACGTGCTGCGTGAGTGCCCCCGCCGCGTGCTGCCCGCTCATCGAGCGTTCTTTTTATGGACTTAATGGAATTTAAATTCGAGATGTGTTCGAAATGATAGTACTGATATCAATCAATATCTGTGTTGCAGTGGCGCTGTCAACGGGCGCGATAGTGGAGATCCCGTGGGCGTTCCTGGACCCGCGGCGGCCCGCGGTGCCGACGGCGGAGCAGCGCGAGGAGGGCCTGCTGCCCTACGCGCCCGAGCTGCCGCTGCCGGCCGACGGCGTCGTCAACTACAACCGCACCGTGCACCGCGTGCGCGCCATACACACGCACCCCGCCGGCCTCGAGTCCACCAGCCTGGTGCTCGCCACCGGCCTCGGTGAGTGCGACCCGCGCCCGCTACATACACACGCACAGCGCTACATACACACGCACCCCGCTACATACACACGCACCCCGCTACATACACACGCACCCCGCTACATACACACGCACCGCGCGCTGCATACACACGCACCGCGCTGCATACACGCACCGCGCTGCATACACACACCGCGCTGCATACACACGCACCGCGCTGCATACACACGCACCGCGCTACATACACACGCACCGCGCTGCATACACGCACCGCGCTGCGCCACACGCACCGCGCTGCATACACGCACCGCGCTGCATACACACACGCACCGCGCTGCATACACACGCACCGCGCTGCATACACACGCACCGCTACATACACGCACAGCGCTACATACACGCACCGCTACATACACGCACAGCGCTACATACACACGCACCCCGCTACATACACACGCACAGCGCTACATACACACGCACCCCGCTACATACACACGCACAGCGCTACATACACACGCACCCCGCTACATACACACGCACCCCGCTACATACACACGCACAGCGCTACATACACACGCACCCCGCTACATACACACGCACCCCGCTACATACGCACCCTGTTACACACACACGCACCTCGCTACATACACACGCACCCCGCTACATACACACGCACCCCGCTACATACACGCACCCCGCTACATAAACACGCACCGAGCGCTACATACACACGCACCCCGCTACATACACGCACCGCGTTGCATACACACGCACCCTGCTACATACACACACCCGCTACATACGCACCCCGCTACATACACACGCACCCCGCTACATACACACGCACCCCGCTACATACACACGCACTTCGGTACACCGACATGCACCCCGCTACATACACACGTACCTTGCTACACACACGCACCCCGCTATATACACACGCTCCCCGCTACATATACACGCACCTCGCTACATTAACACGCACCCCAACGGCATCTAATCCACACGCAGGATTTTATAAAAATAAATTTGTAATATGTATGCATATACAAAGTGTTATAAAAAGTCGTATAAATACCGGCTCTCCGGGCTTAGGACCCGTATGTATGTACCCTAAGAAATATTAAGAGTCACGTAGCGTAATTCTCGTGGGAGATATGAGGACTTGAAGAATTTACATTAAACTTGTTGGTGTTAACCCTATTAAGCATTAGTCAGCTGAGAAAGGCAATGACTCTTCTTCAACACAACTTCTAGTCACCTTATCTGTGTTCCTAGTACGTTCGAATCACTCCAAATTAAGTAAACTCAAAGACAGTAATCAATTTCATATGATTAGTCGACCAATGATAAAATCTTCCCAACAATGTTTGTTGAATGGATGCAACACGAGTACCTACTTGGCGGTTTTTGATGGAAATGTTTGAAACATACCGCTATTTGGTGCGATTCGTTTGATCTATTTGCCGTTCCTATTAGTTTCTACGGGAATTTTGAGATCTGCGGACGTATCATAAATAAGAAAAATGAGTTATACGAATGCGGAGTATTACGATATGATAATGTGCTGGTGCTTGTGATGGTGTGTTAACAGATGTGTTGAACAGACTTGTACATCGAACGGTACGTTTCCGAAAACCCAAATAACCCCCGATTTCTTCCATCTTATGCTTTGTTTTTCGAATTTAGCCAATATATTACACACAACTGGTTCTTTCCACGAGCGCAATAGTGAAGGAAGACCTTCGATTTTGAGCACGGCTATGGAAGACCCAACTTGAAAAAAACCTAAAAGCTTTAAATCCGGCGATCTCGCTGGCCTTGCAATAGAACCTCCACGTCCAATCCACCTAGAGCCAAATCGATGGGTAAGGTAGGCCCTGCACGACCGCGCAAAGTGAGCTGGAGCCCCATCGCTGGAATACGACTGATGCGAATGTTGCCACAGGCAGGTCTTCCGGCTCACTTTGCGCGGTCGTGCAGGGCCTACCTTACCCATCGATTTGGCTCTAGTTGGATTGGACGTGGAGGTTCTATTGCAAGGCCAGCGAGATAAAAAAAAATATAAAATATCTTCACGCAATTCCCAATACAGGGGTAGCCAGAGGTCAAGTCTAGACAATTAAGTCCCTTCGTCCCACCTTCCACCGAAGATATTTTCGGGACAACGTGACAGGTGGTGAACCCGTCGCCGCCTTTATGTCCAAGCCAACGATGTAATTCGTACATAGGTTTTAGAAAAACCCATTGGTACGAGCCCGCCACCTGGAGATCGAACTCGGGTCTCTTGACTCCAAATTCCGACCACCCAACCACTCGACTATCGTGACTTTAGCCAGCGAGATCGCCGGATTTAAAGCTTTTAGGTTTTTTTCTATGGGGATATTCGAAAAGCGTTGTTTATGCAAATGAGTGCAACAACGAAGAAGAAATGTGCCAGAAAATAGTCGCTGCATTTCAGACTGTAACACCCCAGATCCTGAATAATGCCACTGAGTCAGTATTTCGCAGAATGCGTTTCTGCCTAGAATAACATGGACCTCATATCGAGCCATTTATGTGAGGTTGTGTTGGTACGTTCAGAGCTGTGGTAGATTCGATTATTCAAAGGAATTTGATGCTATAAATGTATGTATGTGACTTCTGCGATGAGTTAACTTTGCTGTTTGCTGCTTTCACATTGTTATCTGCAAGCCTATGCACAGAATATTACAAGTAAGACTTATTTTTTTCACAAATGAGGTTGCCTGTACGTCATATGAATAAATAACAATTAGATATTTACACTCTATTAAATAAAATGTAAGGTAACTAGTTATTAGATACCTATGTTTGCACCTATAAGTCACGATAGCCGAGTTGTTGGGTGGTCGGAATTTCGAGTCGAGAGACGCGAGTTCGATCCCCAGATGGCAGTACCAATGAGTTTTCAAAACTTATGTACGAATTTCATCGTTGGCTTGGACATAAAGGCGGCGACGGGCTCACCACCTGTCACGTTGTCCCGAAAATATCTTCGGTGGAAGGTGGGTCAAAGGGACTTAATTGTCTAGACTTGACCTCTGTCTACCCCTGTATTGGGAAATGCGTGAAGATATTTTTTATTTTTATGTTTGCACCTACACGCGGTAGGTACTCAAACGATCCGGCGCTTTGGCGCGATCGGCGAGGCGGCGGTCTTTCTAAAAGTATTAGGTGGAGAATTATCAGGATAACATAAACATAAGGGCGTTGTTTTACGAATACAATTACAAGTGAATAGGTAAATATATTGGAAATAACTAGAGCTATTGAAGTCACATGTAAATGAATTGTATTTAAAAACCTACTTTTGATTTATCCGATTAGAGAGAAACAGTGTCAGTTAGGGTCATCAAAAGTTTGATTAAATAAAATATTTTTAAGTTTTGTATGGAAATATTTATAACTTAATTTAATCATATTACCCTTACCTCCGTGTTTATTACATCAAAGTAGCATGGGTACGTGCCGGTATTTATTACTAAATATGGAACACCTTATATATAGTTAGGGCCATCATCACATTCATTGCTTCGATCAAATGTGGGAAGCTAAAGAACTTGAGGTATGAGAATCGGAAACGTCACTCGTCCACGGAGGTCGTCAAGCTCTATAAAAGTCTATAAAACAAGTCAGTAAAACCTTCAATCCGTCTATAAGTCCTTCTCCCCCGGACCCCTGCACAGTGCAGACGCAACGACCTCTGTCCCTATTCAGTTTAAGAATAAGATTTAATAAAGTTTGTGTGTCATTAAATACTAACAAAATATAGGAGTGCATAAGTGGTAGGAGACAAGAAGTTTCGATAAAAGAGTGAGTGCGCAATACTTAACACTACTTCCAATAGTTCGTTCACCCACTGCCGCTTAATTTCTGCTCGCCTGGTACCTGCCGTTCGATCGCGCGCTACCAGGATGCGACTAAAACTAACACCACCGCAAACGCCTTTTCCCACGCAGATATCGCATTGTAAGTCCAGACTCAAATATTAGTGACATGCAAACTAATGTTATTTCTCTGCCCACCATCTCGCGCACACAAGCTACGAGTGAGCCTGGCATAACAGTAAAAAAAAAAAATATCTTCACGCAATTCCCAATACAGGGGTAGACAGAGGTCAAGTCTAGACAATTAAGTCCCTTTGACCCACCTTCCACCGAAGATATTTTCGGGACAACGTGACAGGTGGTGAGCCCGTCGCCGCCTTTATGTCCAAGCCAACGATGAAATTCGTACATAAGTTTTTGAAAAACTCATTGGTACTGCCACCTGGGGTCGAACTCGGGTCTCTCGACTCGAAATTCCGACCACCCAACAATTCGGCTATCGTGACTTATATCGTGTTCGTGGCATAACAGTACGTAAAAGAAAGAGAGGAAATGTCATTTCACGAACGGAAATTTTGGAGATGTTTTCTTCGCTTAGAAAGGAGCAGGATGAAAAATTCACTGCCTTAGTGGACAAGGTACAGGGGGGAATAAACGTTCACACCGAACAAAATAATTCTATTTCTAGCTCCATTGATTTTCTAAGCTCCAAAATACGATGAGATGTTGTTACGAATTAGCTCATTAGAACAGGATAAATCGAACAATTTGAAATACATTAAGGCTTTGGAAGACAGACTGGATAAAATGGAGCGATTTTCGTAGTTCATGTAGTTAGTAATATCCCTAAAAAGAGAGGTGAAACCAAGAAAGACCTGTTTAATTAGGTCCAGAATGTAGGAACAGCCCTTAGTGTACCTAACCAGTCTCTTGAGGTTCGCGATGTTTTCAGAGTAAACACCAGAAATATTAATAACCAGCCAATCGTTGCAGAATTCCTGAGGGATAGAATAATAGGGTCTTTTAAGTCGTATATTAAAAAATATACGACTTGTAAGTTTAACACCTCAAACTTATAACTCGAATGCCCGATTAAACCTATTTTTATCTCAGAAAGTCTGACACCGGAAACATAAAAACTTTTCTTCTTGGCCAGAGAATTTGCCAAGGCTAACGATTTGAAATACTGCTGGGTATCCCGTGGCAAAATATATCTGAGAAGAACGGATGCAGTCCTATTCATAAAAATAAATAACGAAAATGATTTAGAAGTATAAGAAAATATGACTATTGATTTCTATTAATATAAGATTTAATTACTGTGCTAAATTTAGTTTAAGTTATTTTTTAAACATTTATTTATGTTTTAAGTTTTTTATTATATTATTAATCATTATTTGCGCTTACCACACTCTACTTACTCCACTTACTGATATTTATATGCATACATTAAATGCTGAACACATTGCAGTGACACTAAAACACATACACTTCTATCAACTGTATATATTTAATTCCTTTACTCATATATATAACGCACACTCTTTTTTTAAGCTGCCACATAACTTATAATGTTTTTATGTAGATATGTCTAGAATATACTACATAAATTCCATTTTAGTTGATGTGCATCTTATACAACTTAGTAATACACAATTTATAAAGCGTGATATACCCATCTACTGTTATATATATTAAATATCAGTGATAAGTCTTTTATTTTAACGGTGGTAGATAAGTTTGACGATATAGAATGTCTATAACTAAGTTCCACAAAAGATTGCCGTAATATATTATACTCTTATGGAAATTACTTTCAACCACATCTTTCAATTCTAACCATTAACATACGGAGTATAAATTGTAACTTTAACTTATTTGTAGCATTTTATCTAGCTTGGAGGTTTCCGTTGACATAATAGTATTAACGGAGCGCTGGACTAGTTTACTTAATTTACTGCCTACTTTAAATAGATATAGTCTATTTTACACAAAAAACCACCCCAACCAAAATGACGGTGTACGTACGTCCGACAAGAAATTGAGGCAACATCATATGAGCCACCTGTCGAAGACGGAAACTGTCTTGTTATTAAAATCCCACCAGACTACACAATCGTTTGCTCGTGTCGTCCACCCTGTTTTCGTAATGCTTGTAGATATTTAGAATCCATTGACACAGTATTATCTAATATTCGCACTAATAACGTACTATTCACAGGTGATATTAATTTAGATCTTCTGCCTCGTAGTTTATCGTCTTTCTCACAGTAATATGTGAACGTAATGGCAATGTACGGCCTAAAGCAAGCTATCAATCGTCCTACCCGAATAAATACATGTATTGATCACTTTATGGTGAAAAATATAAGTTCGTGGAAAACCCTTGTCTTTGAACAGCCTCTAACTGACTATTGCCATATATTATTTTGTATTGATGACAATTTAATTAATAAAAACATAACCAAATATAATAAAGTAACAGTTAATTTTGAAAAGATACGAGAGCTGTTGCAAATATAGCAACGGAGCTTTTTACGGTTGTTTACAACAGAGCTTTTTACTATCCTATATTGATGAAAATACGGTTTTTAAGAAAATTAGTAAAAGAAATTAGCCTCTTAAGCCTTGGATAACAGTGGGAGTTGTGAAATCTATAAGAAAAAGAGATCAATTGCACATGAAATCTAAAAAATCACCAGATAATGAAATGCTTAAAAATAAATATATTAAATATAGAAATATCTGCAACCAGATTATTAAAAATCTAAAAGTTAGCTATTATAAAAATAAATTCATGGAAAATCAATGAAATATCAAAGGGACGTGGAAGATAATAAAAGAAGTGTGCAATTTGAAACAAAGAAAAGTATCGTCAAGTGATTTGCTAAATACAACCACTAATTCTAAACAATCATTAAACGATGTAAATTTATACTTCGCTTTTGTCGGAAAATTACTATAATGACATATTACAGAAATTAAATTCTACTGAAAATATGCTAGCTTTTTTCCGTAAAGCAATAAGACAGCCAGTAGGTTCGATGTTATTATTTCCAACTGATGTGGTTGAGATTAGAAACGTAATACTGGGTTTAAAACTACACAGTGCTCCTCGATGGGACTACATATCATCTTTTTTTCTTAAAATAATGGTAGAGTTTCTTGTTAAACCTATTGCACACATATGCAATCTAAGTCTTGAAACTGGTAAATTTCCATCAGCTTTTAAAAGGTCTGTAATCTGTCCGATATACAAAACTGGAGATGGAAAGGATCCCTCCAACTATAGACCCATTTCTCTTATTTCTAGTCTTTCTAAAATACTAGAAAAGCTTGTAAGAAAGAGAGAAATGATGTATCTCGAAAAATATAAGATTTTCAGCCAAAATCCAACCCAATTAAAGTTATCATCTCACATCATGACTTACCTCGATCGTGGAGACAAGTGTATAGGTGTGTTTTTGAACCTTCAGAAGGCTTTTGATACCGTTTCCATCCCTATACTATTAAAAAGTTTGGAGAATGTCGGTATTAGAGGAACAGCTTATAACTGGTTCTCAGACTACTTAATGGGTAGATCGCAAAGTGTCCGTATTGAGGGTCATGAAAGTGATAGCGATAGTGTTTGTAGTAACGGTGTTCCACAAGGTTGTACACTTGGGCCTGCTCTATTTCTCATCTACATAAATGACCTAAACAACATCACAGTACGTGGCTTAGAAATGTTTATGTTTGCAAGCGACACTGTAATACTAGTACATGAAAAGACTTGGCTAACAGTTGCAGCCTTGACTGAATATTGTCTTTCTTTGGTGGTAACACTGAACACTAGTGGTTTTACTAGTGTTCAGTGTTAAAAAGCTATCTTCTAGCCATTGGGTCAGTACATGTGCTTTAGCAAAATGACAGCAGCAGAACCTGATATTAATTTCCCGTGTAATCGTAGAAACAGTCAACCTACTCAATGTGATTGTTCAATATTGGCTCGTGTAGATTCCATAAAGTACCTTGGCATACTAAAAGATAATAACATAAACTGGAAATTGCATGTAACATCGTTGTCTATGAAGTTAAAAAACCTTATTTATGTATGTAAAACGTTAAGAACAATTGCTGATGATAAACTGTTAATCCAAATTTACAAAGCCTTAGGCGAATATCTTATTAGATACTGTATTTGTGCCTGGGGTACTGCCCCAAAGTCCCGTTTCTTAACTTTAGAACGTGTACAACTCTCTTTACTAAAGGTGATGTTTTTTCTACCCTATAGACTCCCTACTACAGCTTTGTATGAAAGAGCAAATGTGTTAAGTGTAACAAAATTATTTATTTATGAAAGTCTCCGACGCTACCACAAAAAAATTGTACCTTATCTGCCCGAAACATCTAAAGGAGTCGATCGTAGTCCTGTACACAGAGTGAAAACAAGTTTCGCTCAAAGACAATTTAGTATAATTGCTCCACGGATTTACAATACATTAAATAAAGAGAAGCATATCAGAAAATGCAACAATAATAGAATTAAAAACAATTTTAACATGGATTAATAAATTTGATTACGAAGGTGTTGAAAACATGATTGCTAACACTATATAAGAAAAAATACATACATGCACGTACACACACGCGCACGCGCCTACGCACACACACACACACACACACACACATACACATACGCACGCACGCACGTGCCTACGCACACACACACACACACACAATGCTGAGCGCATTTTTTTCTAAAATTATTATTTTTTCTGTTTTAATTTTTGTCATTTATACCTAACCTAAAAATATTATCATTACTTTTTACTTTTACTAAAGGGAAAATGTAAATAAACAGCTTTAATTTAATGGGAGAAGCCAATAGTTCGGGGGCCAATGGATTCACAGATACCAAATGTAAATTTTTCCGTGAAATAAATTATTATTATTATAATAATAAGAATATTAAGGTACATACATCTCTTTAATACATTATTGTTGTTTATTATTGTTGTTGTTTCTTTCACAGATCTGTTCTACACGCGAGTGGCGCCTTCAAAGACATTTGATCTCCTCAAAGACGACTTCGATTACCATTTAATTAGTATCGTGTTAGTGGCGCTCATTGTCGCCTCGTACAGCACCAAATATTTCGCATCCCGCAAGATGCTCAAGATGGCGTGGAAGTGATTTTAGTGGTCCCGTTACGCTGGGGTATTTCGAACTGTATCGCGTTGGTATTAAAGTTTATTTCAATTAAACTGATGACAGGATGTTGATCGTTATAGTTGCAAGGGGATAATTTGAATGTGGAGAGTATTTATAGCGATGATTGTTGTTTGTCGGGTTATAAAAATTATTATGATAAACACGAGTCCAGCCTCTAATATAATTTTTGACGTGTTACAATAAAATAATTTCCTTTGCATTTATATGGAGGATGTGTACATAAATATAGACGTAAAAGCAATATTGTGAACACCAATTGAAAACTAGTGTGTAGTTTAAATATGGGTATAATGAAATATTTCTTGCACTGTGTATAATTGCAATTGTATGAATATCGAAAATATAATTCTTCTCTATTTACAAATAAAAAGTACTAACTTAACAGTATAAGTAACAAAAATTCGTGAAATAATTTAATATCTTTAAAATATCATATAAAATCCATCATCAGTGAACTTACTACAGCTACTGTGTTTTGAGACACGTCTATTTAATTAGATTTTTTATTGTTTCTGTCTGTATTCTTTTGTTTTGTAGCGTATACAGAGTATTTCGTTTGTTTATTTAATGTTTTAGTACAATAAAGCATGTTTCATTCATTCATTCAAAGAGCATTCAGTCATTCAACGCATCTGCTATATCATCAACAGTCATCAACGTATAACTAAGTACTTTTGTCTTTCGTCAATTAGCTCACATTGTGTTCAAAAATGAGTCTTTGCCTACTCCTTTAAAGTTTACTATAACTTTCGTGTATGTTATACACTCACTCGTTCAACGTATATACAATAAAATGTATAATAAAATACTGATGTAAAATAAAAACTGTAATTAATTTCGATTTAAACTTATTATCAACGCTATACAATCGCAAACCTTTTCGAATGGACTTTAGATAATTTATTTAATATAGTTCTGTGCTCATGCATTGTGGGCAAAATGTTCAAAAATACACTTTTGTAGTAATCAATGTTCTATAAAGCGATGACATACATTTGTTTTGCATTAGACTTTAAAAATATAATCTCCCCTCCTCAATAGATGTAATCTCTGGTATATAATCAGGTTGCTGCTTTTATGATAAGATATTTAAGACCAATATTGAAAGTTCGTGACTATTAAAAAAAAATTATAGATGTCGTTACTGAAAGGGATTCAAATTCTCAATGATTTTTCACAAACATTTTTCTTTATTACGGAGTTCTATTTTTTCTCGTGTCTATGGTCAATTGTTGTCTACGGTCAAAAACGGTTCGAAAATAGAATAATTTCATGCCTTGTCAGATATAAATCAAACAAAGTGTCACCATCCTTAAGTATTACATACCTATTTCGCTTCAGTCTAATTTATAATTTTCCACTCTCACGCAGTAAAATGTATGTCATCGTTTCAAAACTAGTGTATAGATACTGTTTGTCGATTTCTAAGTTGGTTTGGGATAATTTCGGACGGTTTTCTACTGGCTGGTAGTCTTATTAACTGCGAACTGACAGTTGACTTTATTATGTCGTTTATATGCGAGGTATTGTTGAAATAGCGTTAATAAAATACAGGAAGATTTAACACAAAGATATTTATTAGAATCTGTTTTAAAATAATTCCATATTTTCGTTTGCAAAATAATTGAAATACTCAAATAAGCCCCGTACCTTTCCTCCCGTAAATGCGTGCTCTAAAATATAAATGTATAGAATTGTTTTTCAACTTCTATGAATAAGTTATGACAACATGTTTCGATGTAGATATCAAATATCAGTAAGTTAATTTATTTGAAAACATAAGTGTTTTGAAAATTATATACTATTTCTTTACAGAGATAAGCAGAAATTGCGGGTGTCCAAATTGTAAAGTTGATGTTAATTTATTACTTTTTTCCTTTCCTCTTACGATATCCATGGTAAGATAGAATTTCCTCAATCCTTACAAGCTATTAAATTACTTTATAAGTTATGTTTGGTTACCAATAAAATATTTGTAATATAAAAATTTGTCGATTCTATTTAATCGAGTTAAAATTATATTTATCGAAATTCAAAAGCGACATAATATATCAGCCGTCTGCTTGCAACAAAGCTGTATAGAATGAGTAAGAAAACTTTCCCGCTATGATACGACTTTCCAAGTGTTCGTACGAGTTTCGTCATATAGAAAAGGTTACAGGGTACATAAGTTGTCGTATGATGCCATGTCAGGGCATGCTAAAAAATAAAAATAACAAAAAACTTAATATATCCTACACTTCCTATTAAAGTACGTCATGTATGGAGCGAGCGGGACATAAGCATTGGTAAGTATGAGAGAGACAGAGAGATCGTAACGTTTGGTTCCCGTTCGCTGCATCGCGCATGCGTAATGCGGATATTTGGAAACATCAGAGAGGCTAAGTTGTTATACTCGTACTATATATAACATCTAAATCTGGATCTCTTGCGCGTATTCGTTCTTAACACAAGACTATAACATATCTGTTACGATAAATTATGTTCTGAGAAAAAGACGCATTAAAAATATTTTTTGTGTTATGCGTAGAGCAAACTCGCTTGGACCCGGCATTAAATAACATTTACTAACTTTAGCTAGTTCAATTTAGTGTATTTAGTAGTTAAGGGTGGTTTGTGTGTATATTTGTATTGGTACAGGACCATTCCAATCCGTCGTTGCAGACAACCGAATATACAAAATAACAAATGTTATTTTCTTGGCGACAAGTAACATGTACTGTCGTTACATTTCTGCTAAACGAGTTATTTTCATGTTTTAAATGTTACGTTTACGAAGTGTAAACCGTTTTCAACCGTTAGTTGTACTATAAGATACAATATACCTTAGAGTATAACTGTATTTGTATGTATATTAACTGTTTGTATTATTAAACTATGTTTGTATTATTAAGCTGAATTTTAACTGCGAGACCAAAGTTCAATCCTCACGAGGAAGCTGCATTAAGGCCTACTTATAATTTTTTTCGAAACTTATTTACGATTTCTATCCGTTGGCTTAGAATTTAAGACAGCGCGCAAAGCTTTGGTAAAATGTCAGTACCAAAGCACCACCCCAGTATTAAGGATAGCATTTTCGGCATATATTTTGGGAATATGGTCGTAAGTTTTTTTTTTATATTATATGCAACCCCATATATTATTATGCTTAATGTGGTTTTTTCTCAAAATAGATTCAATACACAGTTGCATGCTAAGACCTTATTTATATTGTTTAACTTGTTAGTGAAGTTATAATAAATGAAAAACCTGGACTACGTATGTAAATCAGGTTTGAAATAGTAAATAATAATTTTATTGCTTTGTTTTATTTCTTTAATAAGAATTATAAATAGCAGATCCGTACGTATTTTCAAAGTTATCGAACAACGTATGGTAACATATTTTTTTCTGTACGGCCTTATTTGATTTTTGCGTAATGATTTCCAATTTTTCGCATTATGTTTACTTCAAAAACGCATAGTCAATGAGTTCTGTACACTAATTTAAAAAAAATGTAAATTAAATGTCAAAAGTGGCCTAAATCATGAATACTGTGCGGACATGTATAATATTAGCGGTATTACAATTATGTAGTGATTGTACACACTATATATATATATATATATATATATATATATATATATATATATATATATATATATATATATATATATATATATATATATATATATATATATATATATATATATATATATATATATATATATATATATATATATATATATATATATATATATATATATATATATATATATACTTACAATGTATATATTGCATACATACATACATTGTCTACGTCAAGGAAGAAACTTTCATGCATGTCCTAAGATTGTTACATAGCGTTTAAGGTGAAAGTATTATAGTACCTTTGGTTTAATTTGAAAACCAACATTTATTGTATATTTATGAGGGCAAGTTTATTAAAACCAGGTGAATCATTCAATATTTATTTAATAATTTAAAGTCGCTTTACAGAGAAGACACTAATACATGATTTTTTTTGCAGTAGAAACATTTCAATAATTATTAAAAATGACATGGAAAATCTGTTATTATAAAATTTAATTTCAAAGTCATATAATATTAACTGCTCTTTGCGGTAGTCAAGAAATAATTTCACAATTATTTTATTTAAACTATAATACAACGTAAGGTATTAACTACGATTGTCAGTACAAACTTCGTTCTATATTTAACATCGGTGGTGAAGTGAGAGTAACACCGTTATAAGTTTATTGTTACATACTGTCGAAAATATAATTTTGATAATTTTAATATTCTGCTTCATTTGTAGTTTTGACTTGAAACTAATGCACTTTTTTTTCTAAACGTGCCTCTTAAAAATATTTCCATATACAAAACATGTAACCATGTGATCAGATATGTTTTTAATTGTTTCACTAAATTTAATATTGATATCAGAGAAGAATTAAAGTTATCAAACCTTTTTTAATTTCTAAACATATCATATAAAGTTTACAGTAAAACATAATATCTATCATAGAATGTATTAAAAGACGAATTTTTATTTTTCTCGTTGTAAAAAAAATACTTATAATATAAAGATTAAACGAAGTTAATTTATGTTTCATAGTCTATGGGTACGTTTGTGCCATAAGTCTCAAGTCTTTTAGATTCAATTAAATGTTTTAATGGGTTATGTTGAGGGTTGCGGTGGCAATAGCAAATACAATATTATATAATACTGATGTGAAACAATAAACACTTGTTTTCAGTTAATGAGTTTTTATTTTCATACATATAAATTTACTACTGACAAAATATAATTTAAGATATCCTTCCCTACTCCTAAGATAATTAAATAATATAATAATAATAGATGTTTACCACATCTAACTAGAATTCCCTGCATCTTGTTAAATGGATCATAAATATATAAGCATATGGGTCGCCTCAAGCTGGATTAGAAACCCGGAAATGAAAGCTATGAAAGGAAGGTCAATATCGAACCGACAACATAGTACGTCGCTTTTTATATTCGTCTTTCAAAGAAAGAAGAAGACATTCACAGTGGAGATTTACTTTCCAGTCATCTCTTTTATTATAAATATTTTGAATTATTTTATAGTACAAAGGATACTCTAGCAACGGTTAGTATTAACTAGAATACATAAAGTACTAACCATAGATACGTCAAAGCAAGTTGTGACAACAAACATCAATTCTACTACATGGAGCGAGCGGGAAATTTTTTTAATATTTTTTATTACACTCATTAACATATAATATCTACTCCTCCTGTCATTACATATTTTACTCTAAACAAGAGGTTATATTATAAACGATTAAAAAATTTTCCACATTCATCTTTAGCAATAGCAATCAAAAAGACATTTTGCGTAATAGTGTTTTACATTTCAAGTTAATCCAGATAAGATCTTTGAAAAATTCATTCACATACCAAAAGACAACTTTTTTAAATATACTTAAACTACCACTTTGTATCAACGACAAGCTAAACTCAATCATCCAAGAAACTAATGCTAAAAATAAAAGATTTTTAAGTGTTAATTCAGATTAATACTAACAAAAAAATCGTCTTGCTCGACATGCAAGCGACAAAGAGATCATTATTGGAGGATTGTTGCCAACGTCATCAATAATTAAATTGATGTCATGTCTAAAAATCTGTATTTTTACACAAATATTGAGTACCTGAATTTTGAACCCAGGACTACTGACGATATTGAAAAGTTGTTGAACATACACCTCATCTACAGAACGTGTTTAATGCGAACTTCGGGATGAATTCAAACGTAACGTAAATGTTTTTCTCCTAATCACTTACATTCTTTTACACTGAGATCACGGCTTCGAATTTTAAAATCATCGAAATACAATAAAGTATCATTTGGATAATATTTGTAGCAACTAATATTCAAAAAATTCTATTCATCTTCTCTTACAAATCTATAAGTACACAAAACAGACTTGACGAAGTATGTCATGTTCGTATCTTGTTAAACCTTAACAAGATAATAACAAATCTTGTTACATAATCTAGTACAATTGTTGCACAAAAAGAGAGTGGAATAGATAAGAGATTAAAAATTATAACTATTGGTATCAAAAATATTACAAAAATAAAAATTATATATTTTTTTTAGTCTGCGTACAATTAAAACCATAAACAATTGTACCGTCGACACGGGCGGGATTCCAATCGTAGACGTCCATTGTACCCGGAATATCGGCTTCAGATTCCGCTCATGTCAGCATATTTTTTTTAAATATCTCATTTATTTAATAACATAAAGTTCAGTTTAGCCTACATGCTAAAATTCACAAAAATATACATACAAATAGAAAGCAGTAGACATAGAACTCCTTTAATTTTTTCCATAAATTAGTTATCTATGGAAATGAAGTAAACTGAGAGGTGACAGTTTTCATTAAAGGGAAATGAAGCAATTATGTTTTGGCAACATTTAATCTTTTTCGAATATTAGTTTTATATTTTTGTCGTAGTCGAGATCAATGGCACTGTAGGGTGTGCCATCGACTGCGTGCAGGGGGATGTGCTTCATGGCTGGAGGTTCCAACACCTCTTCATTGCCGCAGAATGTCCTCAAGTGGCACCAGACGGCGCCGTAGTTGTATACCAGGATTTGTTTGAAGAAACTCACGGTCAGTTCCTTGGACAAGGAGAATTT
Organism: Sericinus montela; assembly: GCA_029286605.1. NCBI lineage: Eukaryota > Metazoa > Arthropoda > Insecta > Lepidoptera > Papilionidae > Sericinus > Sericinus montela. The sequence goes on from JAGSMR010000015.1 coordinate 16,609,328, forward strand.
TGTTTAATTCTAATTACGCAGCAGATACATTAATTGAAATGCGATGCGTGATTTATTTCGCTGTACTAATGTCAAACACTCGCTTCCTGTGAGTTAATAAAATGTGGAAACGGGATGCCGCCTGTTGCGCTCTCTGTCGCACTAATGGCCTTACGGGAGGTAGTAACGCACCACTGTTGTGTCAAGAAATAGTAAAGAATGCAAAATAAATATAAAAACGTTTATTATTGGTCAAATTAAAATATGTTATGGTAGTTACTTATAAAATTTATATGATAATTATCAATCCGAAACCTCCCAACTATAAAAGTCAAATGACTATAGAAACATGTGGAGTGCTCCGAGGAATTGTTTGGATTAATCCCAGCCGCTGAATTTCACCATCGAACCTTACGGCATAGTCAAAAATTCCATCGACACCATCTTGATGCTTGGCATTTCACCACAGTGCGTTTTTCGCGGAATTTTCTGCCACGCACTTGCACTTTATGAAATGTGCTGCCGTCAGCGGTTTTTCCGGACCGATACGACTTAAGGACCTACAAGAAAAAATCCTATACCTTTCTCAAAGGCCGGCAGCGCATCTGCTATGCCTCTGGTATTGCGGGTGTCTATGGGCGGGGGTAATCACTTACCATCACGTGAGCCACCTGCTCGTTTGCCTCCCTTCCCTATAAAAAAAGTCGTATAAAAACCCTCTAAAAGTAATTAATAATTATTAAATGACCTCTCATTATTAAACTACTGCGTACTCATTACTAAACTATAGCGCGCCGATAAGCGGTTATCGATAAGTGACATCCGCATGTGATTGTCCGTCCCTAGCGCAACGATGACTTATGGCACCACGGACAGCGAGTCTTTGACAATAGTATAGAGGGACGTCAGAACACGACCAACAGGTAAAAAATGTTCCAAACGAGAAGAAGTGAGAAATATGAATGGAATGTCTGGAACACGTTAATGAAATTGTATACTTGGGACTCCCCACTAGCATTCGCTAGTGGCGTGTAGCTGCTGGGAACAAAGTCAACGGTGCCCTGACTGCGTTAGTCGAAAGGCAAGGCATAGTTAAAAGTGCACGCCTTGCCATAGATAACGCAGTGCTGCACGGCTCACCACCTCTCACGTTGTATTAAAACTGTCTTCGATGAAAGGTGGGTCGAAAGGACTTAATTGCCTAGACCTTTGTCAACACCAGTACACGGAATTGAAGATACTCATTTTTTTATTGTTTCTGCTATAAGTTTAAAAAGTTTCCACTGACTTGCAGTGGCTTCGGCTGCTTGTCGGAGAGGTAGAGCTGCGCGCTGCACATGATGTCCTGCAGCGCGGGCTCGTGCAGGCGCAGGCTCGCGACGAGCTGCGGCAGCGCGCGCAGCCACGCCTCCTGCAGCGCGAAGGCCGCGCCCGCGCAGTACGCGCCGCCGCGCGGCTGCAGCCGGCTGGCGCGCGCGCCGCGCCGCAGCCACGAGCACACGAACGGCACCACGTCCCTGCGCCGCACACACACATACACACTGCGCGCCGCACACACACATACACACTGCGCGCCGCGCCGCAGCCACGAGCACACGAACGGCACCACGTCCCTGCGCCGCACACGCCACACTGCGCCGCACACACACACACATACACACTGCGCGCCGCGCCGCAGCCACGAGCACACGAACGGCACCGTCCCTGCGCCGCACACACACGCCACACACTGCGCCGCACACACGCCACACTGCGCGCCGCGCGCCGCAGCCACGAGCACACGAACGGCACCACGTCCTGCGCCGCACACACATACACACTGCGCGCCGCACGCACACATACACTGCGCGCCGCGCCGCAGCCACGAGCACACGAACGGCACCACGTCCCTGCGCCGCACGCACACATACACTGCGCGCCGCACACACATACACACTGCGCCGCGCCGCAACCACGAGCACACGAACGGCACCACGTCCTGCCGCACACACACACTGCGCGCCGCACACACACATACACTGCGCGCCGCGCCGCAGCCACGAGCACGAACGGCACCACGTCCTGCGCCGCACACACACATACACACACTGCGCGCCGCACACACATACACACTGCGCGCCGCGCCGTAGCCACGAGCACACGAACGGCACCACGTCCCTGCGCCGCACACACACATACACACTGCGCGCCGCACACACACATACACACTGCGCGCCGCGCCGCAGCCACGAGCACACGAACGGCACCACGTCCCTGCGCCGCACACACACATACACACTGCGCGCCGCGCCGCAGCCACGAGCACACGAACGGCACCACGTCCCTGCGCCGCACACACATACACTGCGCCGCACACACGCCACACTGCGCGCCGCGCCGCAGCCACGAGCACACAGACGGCACCACGTCCCTGCGCCGCACACACACGCCACACACTGCGCGCCGCACACATACATACTGCGCGCCGCGCCGCAGCCACGAGCACACAGACGGCACCACGTCCTGCCGCACACACATACACTGCGCGCCGCACACACACATACACACTGCGCGCGCCGCGCCGCAACCACGAGCACACGAACGGCACCACGTCCCTGCGCCGCACACACACATACACTGCGCGCCGCACACACATACATACTGCGCGCCGCGCCGCAGCCTGAGCACACGAACGGCACCGTCCCTGCGCCGCACACACACATACACACTGCGCGCCGCGCCGCAGCCACGAGCACACGAACGGCACCGTCCTGCGCCGCACACACACACACACACATACACACTGCGCGCCGCACACACACATACACACTGCGCGCCGCGCCGCAGCCACGAGCACACGAACGGCACCACGTCCCTGCGCCGCACACACACATACACACTGCGCGCCGCACACACATACACACTGCGCGCCGCGCCGCAGCCACGAGCACACGAACGGCACCACGTCCCTGCGCCGCACACACACATACACACTGCGCGCCGCACACACACATACTGCGCGCCGCGCCGCAGCCACGAGCACGAACGGCACCACGTCCTGCCGCACACACACACACATACACTGCGCCGCACACATACACACTGCGCGCCGCGCCGCAGCCACGAGCACACGAACGGCACCACGTCCCTGCGCCGCACACACACCTACACACTGCGCGCCGCACACACACATACATACTGCGCGCCGCGCCGCAGCCACGAAACACACGAACGGCACCACGTCCCTGCGCTGCACACACATACACTGCGCCGCACACATACACTGCGCCGCACACACATACATACTGCGCGCCGCGCCGCAGCCACGAAACACACGAACGGCACCACGTCCCTGCGCCGCACACACACATACACTGCGCGCCGCGCGCCGCAGCCACGAGCACACGAACGGCACCACGTCCTGCGCCGCACACACACATACACACTGCGCGCCGCGCCGCAGCCTGACACACGAACGGCACCGTCCTGCGCCGCACACACACATACACACTGCGCGCCGCGCCGCAGCCTGACACACGAACGGCACCGTCCCTGCGCCGCACACACACACACATACACACTGCGCGCCGCACACACACGCACACTGCGCGCCGCGCCGCAGCCACGAGCACACGAACGGCACCACGTCCCTGCGCCGCACACACACGCCACACTGCGCCGCACACATACACTGCGCGCCGCACACACACATACATACTGCGCGCCGCGCGCCGCAGCCACGAAACACACGAACGGCACCACGTCCCTGCGCCGCACACATACACACACTGCGCGCTGCACACACACACACTGCGCGCCGCACACACATACACACACTGCGCGCGCGCCGCGCCGCAGCCTGACACACGAACGGCACCACGTCCCTGCGCCGCACACACACATACACTGCGCGCCGCACACACATACATACTGCGCGCCGCGCCGCAGCCTGACACACGAACGGCACCACGTCCCTGCGCCGCACACATACACACTGCGCGCGCCGCGCCGCAGCTACGAGCACACGAACGGCACCACGTCCTGCGCCGCACACACACGCCACACACTGCGCGCCGCACACACACGCCACACACTGCGCGCCGCGCCGCAGCCACGAGCACACGAACGGCACCACGTCCTGCCGCACACACACATACACTGCGCGCCGCGCGCAGCCACGAGCACACGAACGGCACCACGTCCTGCGCCGCACACACATACACTGCGCGCCGCACACACACGCACACTGCGCGCCGCGCGCAGCCACGAGCACACGAACGGCACCACGTCCTGCGCCGCACACGCCACACTGCGCCGCACACATACACTGCGCGCCGCACACACACATACACACTGCGCGCTCGTTGAATTAGGCGTAAATTTAAGTGATAATTCAAGTGACCGATCTGCATCATTATCAACTCAACTAGCGCAAGACACACAACATTCACGTGAAGTCATCTGGCACGTTTGGGTTTTGTCCGGTGAGTGAGGCGACCAGATACCCATACACTTATACTTCCTTAACCGCTCCCAATTCCGCTCCTAGTGCTGAGAGTATAAACCTTCTCCAGTTGCCACTTCATTAACATTAACAAATTGTAAATTTGCAACCACACCTATAATAAAACCTGAAATACCCAAGAGAGAACACTTAAAATGACTGACTTGACGGCGCGTTCGCGCACGAAGTCGCCGGCGAGCGCGGCCACGGCGACGAGCAGGTCGAGCGCGGCGCGCGAGACGGGCGGCTGCTCGCGCACCGCGTCGGCGAGCGGCGCCCACAGCTGGTGCACCAGCGGCAGCAGCAGCTCGTCGCGCGCGCGCAGCACGGCGAGCCCGCCGCGCAGCACGCGCACGGCGAGCAGCGACTCGTCGCGCCGCTCCGAAGTCACGAAGTTCACGCAGCGCTTCAGCACCGACAGCGTCACGCTCACGTGCCGCGGCGGCGGCGCGGCCTCCGCTGGGAACAGGCTCGGTTCGTTACAGAGCCATCTATTGTCGTCTACGGTAAATTGATGAACAGCGTCGTGCATGCAAAAAAAAATCATAGACCAGTCGCACCGGAACTGCGCGATCGCAGTCGTAGCACTTATCAAATCAAATCATTTATTCATTGAAACAAGAATATATATTCCTTCATCGATAGTCATTTTTTAATCTACCGCCGTTTTGTTAAGTTCCTCTAACTGACACGAAACAGGCGAAAGAAACTCCTTACGTAGGATACGTACTTTCTTTTGTCATCACATACGTCTTTTTGTCAACACTTTGTGCCATCCTATAATATATTTGCTGTGTAAGTTCCATATTACACTTTCTAATACGTAAAACTAAACGTTTACACAAATTTGGCAGGTCACACATATAATTCCCATCCCAAAAACATCAAAGATATTATGATCTTTGATGTATTTCTATTTTATCGCGTTTGACCAAATTGTCCACTCATATAATCATTCATTGTCCAGACATAATGAGTGATTTCAGACACAAAACAGCTTAAATAACGCCATTTATTATAGAAGACCAACATTTTGGTGTATGGCTATCGCTAACTCTAAATAAGCTAAGCTAAGATACAATTTACTCAGACGCATGTAAAGCTTCTGACAGGGTTAACCATAATAATATATTAATTCATAATTCAAATATTTTCAGTGTTAATGTTAACTTACTCTCTTGGTTCCGTAGTTACCGTAACCCTTAGATCACAAGATTGCAAACCAAATAAGTGAATCGAAAGAACTGAACTGCTTAGACCTCTAATCATCCATTCAGTAAACAGTTGTGAGAGTTTAAACATGATCATTTTCTTGTACTCTTGTTTGTATAATTTTCTATACGTCTAATAATTTCCAACAATTTACCCGATATTTTGTACTAAAATCTTGTATTCCAAGTTTATATCCGAAATAATGCTTATTTAAAAATGTACTAAAACGCCATTTATTTCCCACCAAGCGTAGCGTGATCACCCACAAACTATTTATTTATACTTATATAGTATTTAAACTAGGACACGCTTTGCTGTGGGTCAGTTTATTTTGAGGAAAGTAAATAAAATTGTCGTCAAATTATAACAAAAAAACAAACGTGAATCACAAAAGAGAAGTGTTTGTGTATAAGTTTAACATGTGCATCTGGCATCCATAGCTCCCAAACTAATGAAATAATATTGATACAGTTTTTGCTGGCGTGCTTGAAAGTTGATGTGATCAAAATAGTTTCAAGCTAAAATTTATAAAGATTTGTTCACACGTTTAAAGAACACCGGGGGACAGTCAATCTTAATTTCCTTACAAATAAAAAAAGAAATCAACCACAATATACATATAAGAACAATACTCACTTGTAACTCTGTCATCGTAATCTAAAACGTTTTCTTCTTTGTTCTTCATATCTTCTCTATACATCTCCTCCACGCTCTTCCCACTGTCTCTCTCAAACTCATCGGTGCTTAGTAACCTTTCCGCTTCTTCTTTGTTCTTTATAAATTCTGTCACATCTTTCAGTACATCGATATCTTCCTTGCTATCTATCGCTGTTTTTGATTCTTCTTCATCAGGGAACCACTTTCGGATGCAAGTGACGAAGGTCAGGAACACTTGCAGGTAAGCATACAGATCCTTCTCATGGTATTTGTCGCAGCTCTGGACGAGAACCTGTTAGATATGAGTATAGATGTAGAAGGGAGGAGAAAAAGTGATACAAGTACTAGTAAGTATCACTTAGTAGCAGCAATGATACTAGTACTAGTAGTAGCTGCACTTCAATAATAGTAGTAAGTAGCAGTACCCTTTTCAATTTAATTTCATTGTTTACTAGCCGCCTCCCAGCGGTTTTGCACGCAGTTTAACACTTAACGCGGAACCCTAATTATGTTTATAAAATAAAAATGGCCTATGTTACTCCTTATAACATTAGCTATCTGTCAGTGAAAGTCCTGGTAAAATCGGCCCAGCCTTTTCAGAGATTAGTCGAAACTAACAGACGGACAGACAGACAAAGAACAACATCACATAACATTGCTGATCCCAAAGTAAGTAGCTAAAGCATGCGTATTATGGAAATCGAAACAACAAAGGTATCACAAAACAATGAGACTCGAGATAATGTAGAAAAAGTGGTTTTCTACAATGACCTGCCCGATAATCGACCACGCGACCTCAGAGCTAACGAGACCATGAAACTTTTGAAGATCACCAAAAGACAGTTCACTGTTACTTTCAAGATACTAAATAAGAAGTGAGGAACTTTGATTTTGGAACGAAATTTCTTATGAGACGATGCGGAGGGGTACCCTAAGCGGGGAAAAACGTCCGTAACGTAAGATTTTTATTATTTATGTATAGTCTTTGTATGATGGCTATACAGTCTCCAATGTATAGTCTATGTGAAGACGATTATTATTATTATTATTATATATTTTTATATAATGTGAATAAAATAAAGTTGATAACTTTGTAGTTTTTTTTTATTTTCATCAACAAAAAAATCATAATAAAAAAAGTATATACGAATAATTATTACTTTATACCGCAGAGAGAGCTTAAAATTAATATTTTTATTATAAGGAACTTCGTTGCTATCCGGTGTCCCACGACACCGCATGTTTTTTTCTTTGTTCTTGTTGTCTACATTGTCGGTACAGTGGTAGAGCCACGCATCAGCTTTTGCTGTTGCCTGAATGGGCCGGCTCGACCGGGGAAGTACCGCGACCTCACAGAATACCGGCGTGAAGTAGAAGTCTAACAAACTTCTGCGTTTCGTCTGGTGAGTGCAGGAGGCCCACACCCTCCCTCCCCCAATCCTGGGGGGGGGGGGGTGCACTCTAAGGCCGGCAACGCATCAAGCAAAAAAAAAGATGTTTACTCACGTCGTCCACTATCCCGAACAAGTAGTCCAGTATCGAGGTGTCGCTGTACTCCATCACTACGGACAAGATCTCGAGGGCGGACTGCACGTTCCACGCCTGAAATCGAATCGAATCATTTATTTATCGATACATCACATCCAACGATTGTCATTTTTCAATCTACCACAATTTTATAATGAGGTTCCTCTAACGGAGAAGGAAGAGGCGAAAGAAACTCTGCAGGTGTTCTCTTTTTTAGCGGTTTTTTTTTTTATTAAAGGATATGTAAAATTGAAAATTAATTTAAATGGAGGTAGCATGGGACAGCGATCAACTCATTCCCAGTGGTTACTGTAATTAATTTATTCATTTATATTGTAACTAGCTGTCTCCCGCGGCTTTGTCCGCGGTTTAACACTTAAAGCGGACCCCTTATTATTTTTCTAAATTAAAAGTAGGTTACTCCTTATAACATCAGCTATCTGCCAGTCGAAGTCCCGTCAACATTGGTCCAGCCATTTCAGAGATTAGCCGTATTAAAAGTATCCTATGTTACTTCGACCTCCAATAATATGTGTACAAAGTTTCATGACGATCGGTTTAGTATTTTTCGCCTGAAAGCGTAACATACAAATTTACATTCACATTTATAATATTAATTAGGGATAGTAGGGATAACCATTTTTGTATAGATTTTGCAAATACTTTAAGCCTGTTAATAGACGAACTGCACATTTACCATGATTTTATTGTAAAAGCGTTAACAACACTCCATGAATGAGTTACTCTATTATAGCTTGTGTTTGTTCCTATTATTAACATTGTGTAGTTTTACTGAGTGTTAGTAGTACAGCAATAGGTTTTAAATTAAATACATGTTTATTCTTTAGACAAGCGATAATTGTATTTTAAATTTGTAGAATCTAGTTTATAGCTGTAGGATTCGAACCCGGCGCGTACCCTTTTGAGTTTGCTGGAGATCTGACTGGTGAAGTAGTCCGCGTTGGCGGCGATGAGCTCGGCTATGCCGTTGTGCCCGCAGGCGAGCGCTACGGCGTTTAGAGCCTTCAGCCCCGCCAGGTGTAGCATCTCGTAGCGGCTGCCTACGGGTCAGGTCGCACTGTTTATACTATACATAGGTGCGACGAGATATATATAGAAAGTTCGTTGTGGAAACTTTATTAGGAAAGTATTACTATCAAATAGCTGAATATATATTAGTAATTTTTTATTTATACGTACTAAATTTAATAATACATACTTTTGATAATACATAGATAAGAACAACATGGCATCCCTTAGTAAGCGCTTAAGCACTTGTAGTGTGGAATTAGAAACAATGAAAGTACCACAAACACCCAGGCCCAAGAAAATGTAGAAAAAGTGCTACATGGAGCCAACCACGAATCGAACCTCTGAGATGGCGACACGGTGTACGTCAAAGATCGCGTGGTTTGAATCCAAACAGTAGAAATTTTGAAAAAAATACTCTTTAATTTAATAACAAAAAGTTCAGCATAATTTATATGCTTTAAAATCAATAAAGATTGCATAAGTAAAAATAAATAATCACGCAATTCCCAATACAGGGGTAGACAGAGGTCTAGTCTAGGCACTTAAGTTCCTTCGACCCACCTCCACGTGACGGGTGGTGAGCCCATCGCCGTCTTTATTTAAAAAAAAATTAAATAAATATCTTCACGCAATTCCTAATACAGGGGTAGACAGAGGTCTAGTCTAGGCACTTAAGTTCCTTCGACCCACCTCCACGTGACGGGTGGTGAGCCCATCACCGTCTTTATTTAAAAAATTAAATAAATATCTTCACGCAATTCCTAATACAGGGGTAGACAGAGGTCTAGTCTAGGCACTTAAGTTCCTTCGACCCACCTCCACGTGACGGGTGGTGAGCCCATCACCGTCTTTATTTAAAAAATTAAATAAATATCTTCACGCAATTCCTAATACAGGGGTAGACAGAGGTCTAGTCTAGGCACTTAAGTTCCTTCGACCCACCTCCACGTGACGGGTGGTGAGCCCATCGCCGTCTTTATTTAAAAAAAATTAAATAAATATCTTCACGCAATTCCTAATACAGGGGTAGACAGAGGTCTAGTCTAGGCACTTAAGTTCCTTCGACCCACCTCCACGTGACGGGTGGTGAGCCCATCGCCGTCTTTATGTCCAAAGCCAACGAATTCGTACATAGGTTTTAGAAAAACCCATTGGTACAAGCCCGGCACCTGGGGATCGAACTCGGGTCTCTCGACTCGAAATTCCGACCACCCAACCACTCGGCTATCGTGACTTTTATATTACATAAGTATATTATTAATTATTTTTATTGCATAATATTAATTAGGGATAGTAGGGATAACCATTTTGTATAGATTTTGCAAATACTTTAAGCCTGTTAATAGACGAACTGCACATTTACCATGATTTTATTGTAAAAGCGTTAACAACACTCCATGAATGAGTTACTCTATTATAGCTTGTGTTTGTTCCTATTATTAACATTGTGTAGTTTTACTGAGTGTTAGTAGTACAGCAATAGGTTTTAAATTAAATACATGTTTATTCTTTAGACAAGCGATAATTGTATTTTAAATTTGTAGAATCTAGTTTATAGCTGTAGGATTCGAACCCGGCGCGTACCCTTTTGAGTTTGCTGGAGATCTGACTGGTGAAGTAGTCCGCGTTGGCGGCGATGAGCTCGGCTATGCCGTTGTGCCCGCAGGCGAGCGCTACGGCGTTTAGAGCCTTCAGCCCCGCCAGGTGTAGCATCTCGTAGCGGCTGCCTACGGGTCAGGTCGCACTGTTTATACTATACATAGGTGCGACGAGATATATATAGAAAGTTCGTTGTGGAAACTTTATTAGGAAAGTATTACTATCAAATAGCTGAATATATATTAGTAATTTTTTATTTATACGTACTAAATTTAATAATACATACTTTTGATAATACATAGATAAGAACAACATGGCATCCCTTAGTAAGCGCTTAAGCACTTGTAGTGTGGAATTAGAAACAATGAAAGTACCACAAACACCCAGGCCCAAGAAAATGTAGAAAAAGTGCTACATGGAGCCAACCACGAATCGAACCTCTGAGATGGCGACACGGTGTACGTCAAAGATCGCGTGGTTTGAATCCAAACAGTAGAAATTTTGAAAAAAATACTCTTTAATTTAATAACAAAAAGTTCAGCATAATTTATATGCTTTAAAATCAATAAAGATTGCATAAGTAAAAATAAATAATCACGCAATTCCCAATACAGGGGTAGACAGAGGTCTAGTCTAGGCACTTAAGTTCCTTCGACCCACCTCCACGTGACGGGTGGTGAGCCCATCGCCGTCTTTATTTAAAAAAAAATTAAATAAATATCTTCACGCAATTCCTAATACAGGGGTAGAGAGAGGTCTAGTCTAGACAACCCTCCTTCCACCGAAGATATTTTCGGGGCTACGTGACAGGTGGTGAACCAGTCGCCGTCTTTATGTCCAAAGCCAACGAATTCGTACATAGGTTTTAGAAAAACCCATTGGTACAAGCCCGGCACCTGGGGATCGAACTCGGGTCTCTCGACTCGAAATTCCGACCACCCAACCACTCGGCTATCGTGACTTTTTATATTACATAAGTATATTATTAATTATTTTTATTGCATAATATTAATTATGTATGCGATTGTGAGTCTTTTTTTCTAATCTCACCGACTCTCTCGAGCAGCAGACACAGCGTGCGCAGCAGGTAGGGCTGGAAGTGCTCGCGCAGTCGCGCCGCCGCGCCGCCCACGCCGTCCGTCAGCAGGCAGCTCAGCAGCACGTTGCGCTGCGCGCGCCGCAGCCGCCCGCCGCCCGCCCGCCCAGCGCGCCCCGCCCGCCCCGCCCGAGCAGCGCGCGGGCGCTCGTAGCTCACGCCCGTGTAGCGCACCTCCGTAGCGCCCTCGTAGAGGCCTACAGGCGATTTCGGTTACGCCCCATTAGTGTCGAGAGAATGAATGGAGAACGGTTGACGAAAAAAGTTAATAAGGCGCGTGTGGATGGAAGTGGACCAAATCAGGGACGTCCTAAAAAAGGCCAGGTCAAGAGTACCCTGAATCGAAGAGAATTTATGAAGGCAATAATGAAAGTGGACGAAGCGAAACAAGTATGTAAGGATCGTAGCAAGTGGAAAGAAGTGGTCTCTGCATACCCCTACGGGAAAGAGGTAATATATGTATAAAACATTAAATACCTAAATAAGTTACTTGAGACTGAATATTCTGTTACCGTAACTATCATCGTGCAACTATCACAAGCAATAATCGCCATTAGTATTATATTACTATATAGTAGCAGTATACTTAATTACGCTGTTATCTAGTATACATGTATGTATGTATAACTAATTACACTATTATATAATGTTTACATACATGCAAGTACTTAAGTCCTTGGCTATGATTACATCATAAGGGATTCGCAAATAAATACCGCAAACGAAGCGAAAGAAGTATATCAATTACAATCTTAGAAATTGGAAAGATTTTAATTAAAATAAATTCTACACATTCAGTAATATCTGCACATCAAATATATGCGTTATCGTTCAGGCATGCAAGCACTCTCTTCATTCTCCAAGCAATTTAAGTTAAAAATTATTTCGGTTCACATCGATCTCTTTCATAATTCACTTTCTACTGTATATTTTCTTCACCGTTCGTTTTTCATTCGTTCATTAATTCATCCAACGCACAATCATTAAAATAACAATTTAACCATTCCTATAATTTCATACAAAGTTATGCTTTAGCACTATGTTCCACTAAAAACTTGAAGGAGCACTACTGTATAACAGCCTCCCAAATGAAATACTTCATGAGAGAGAGAGAGAGAGAGAATTACTTTTTGATTTTAAGGCTAAACTCAGAAAGCACTGTCAAAATTTGTAATACATATTAACATTAAGTATTGCATTGTATAGAGTCACCACATACAGTACGCATAATTACATACTATGTCAATATTTAAGTTTACCTGTAGCAGTGAACTATGAATGAATGAATGAATGCTTTTATTGTATACCACAAAAAATACAAGAAAACAATTAAACATTGAAGTAGGTAGATTGTACTATTTGGCGACCTTATCGCTACATAGCGATCTCTTCTAGGAACCAACGGCGTAAAGAGATGTGACAGAGACAAAAAGGTAGGTGGTAACTATGTTCTTAATATTATTATATTCTTTATTGTACACCACTTAAACTTAAGAAAAAAATACAGATTACAGAAAGTACAATAAAGCGATCTTATCGCTTTAGAGCGATCTCTTCCAGATCACCTTATGGGCTAAGGATACACATAAGTACAGGACAGTGGGGAGTGGTGAATATAATAAACTTGTATGTTAATAACTAAATAAACTAAACTAATATATAATAGTAACATATGATACACTAATATATAAATAAAATTATAAAATATAACGTACATACATAAATATATCAATATATAAATACACAAAATATATACATAAAAAAATACAAGTAATGCCTAGTGATTGCATGGTGACAAGTAGTGATTTTTGACTTGAGTCTTAAATTTGTCTATAGAAGTCGCTCGGTGGATATGCGGAGGAAGCTCATTCCACAAGAATATAGCTTTGACGGTAAAAGAATTTTCAAAGTGTTTGGTTCGATAAATATGCGGTTAAAGAATAAATTTCTCGGCCGAACGTAAAACTCTTTCTGGTCTATTATGTCCAAGGAACTTTAGTAGGAAATAAATTCTCTCTAAACCTACAAACGAAGACGGCGAGGGTTCACCTGGCACACGCTCCTTCACCCAGGCCCTGGGGTTGTACACCCCGACGTCCAAAGTTTCCTCCGGCCCGACGGGGGGCTCCTCGCTCTCGACCTCCAGCGGCAGATACCACATGTCCTCCTCCAAATACGCGTCCAGTATGCGCTTGGCAATGGTGGGCGAAGCGTCGGGAGCTGGAAGATAGTCAGTATTATAAAATTGCTTTTGGTTGCTTATGGGTGACTATTTATTTATACTTTATCGTACACCTTATAAACTAAGGGTTCCAAATGAGCGGACTTAATGCCTTGAGGAATTCTCTACCAGTCAACTCTGGTTGATGGAGAAAAGTAAATGGCAGGCGTGAACAATATTGAAAAACATATATTAAATATATAAATAATCTGAATAAAGTAACAAATGTTACTGACATTTTATATACATACAAAAATACTTTAACATAAATTATCTGGATATAAATATTCCTAATTTTAAATTACTCAACGAATTGTTTTTAAAAAATAATTTAAAACAATATGGTAATCATACCACACATTTAATAGGCCAGAGCGAAACACTATACCGCCCCACACACTCCCCTCCCCAAAACATGGTAGCGGAAGAAAAAATCTACCCCAGGGGGGTACCAGCACCGCCGATGCTGGAGAATCCCTCTCTAATCACCCGCGCTCGGGCAACCAATTGCTGCCCGAGTGTGGATGCTCAGGCTGCTCCTCGTATTCTGGGGAGGGCAAAGTTCCGCTCTGTTCCCATACTGTTCATGGCAAACGTGGCCCGATGGTATCCCCCCTATTGTGCTGAGGAGGTGCTTCAGAGTTGGCACCGGTTCCAACGCGTTTTTTTTCGGTAATCCTACTCTGAAGGCGGAGGCAGTAGAGAGCAAGGGTGAGGCCCTGGCAGATAGTTTGCACATAGCGAAAGCCTTTGATCGGGTATGGTACAAAGCGCTTCTTTCGAAGCTTCCGTCATATGGGCTTCCCGAGAAATTTTGTAAATGGGTCACTAATTTTCTTACGGACCGGAGCATCAAGGTCGTAGTTGAATGTGCATTGCTCGGACTCCAAGTCTGTGAGCGCTGGTGCCCCACAAGGCTGTGTGCTAGTTCAATTCAACCCTAAAAAGACACAAGTTGGCACCTTTACCGCAAAAAAGAAACCCTTCGTCGTATCACCTCGTTTTGAGAGCACTCCCCTAGTTGCCTCAGCCAGCATCGGAATCCTTGGCGTCGACATATCGAGCGACGTTCAGTTTCGCGGTCACTTGGAAGGGAAGGCCAAATTGGCCTCTAAAAAGCTTGGCGTGCTCAGTAGATCGCGACAGTACTTCATGCCGGCCCACCGCTTGCGACTTTATAAGGCGCAGATTCGGTCGGACATGGAGTACTGTTGTCATCTCTGGGCGGGGGCACCCCAGTGTCAGCTCCTTACATTTGACCGTATCCAAAGAAGAGTGGCTCGAATTGTCGACGACCATACTCTATCCGATCGGCTAGATCCCCTAGCTTTGCGAAGAGATGTTGCATCTCTTTGCATTTTCTATAAGATCTACTACGGGGAGTGCTCTAAGGAATTGTTCGGATTAATCCCAGCCGCTGAATTTCACCATCGCACCTTACGGCATAGTCAAAAATTTCATCAACACCACCTTGATACTTGGTATTCCACCACAGTGCGTTTTTCGCGGAATTTTCTACCACGCACTTGCAATTTATGGAATGAGCTGCCGTCAGCGTTTTTCCGGACCGATACGACTCAGGAACTTTCAAGAAAAGAGCCTTTACCTTTCTCAAAGGCCGGCAACGCATCTGCTATTCCTCTGGTATTGCAGATGTTCATGGGCGGCGGTAATCACTTACCATCACGTGTGCCACCAATTCGTTTGCCTCCCTTTTCTGTAAAAAACTACTCGATCTCATTTGTTCCAGCGTTGACGTGTATCATATAACTTAAATAAATATCTTCACGCAATCCCCAATACAGGGATAGACAGAGGTCTAGTCTAGACAAATAAGTCCCTTTGACCCACCTTCCACCGATGATATTTACGGGACTACGTGACAGGTAGTGAGCCCGTCGCCGTCTTTAGGACCAAGCCAACGATATCATTCGTACATAAATTTTTGAAAACCCCATTGGTACGAGCCGGCCACCTGTCTATCTGTCATCAGTCTGGTCTTTTTCAAATCTCAAGTCTACGGTATACATAGTATCTCGACCGATTTCGGCCACAGCGACTTGGACTATTGCGAGCGTCGTTCGTGTGCTCGCAGGTGACTGACGTAACAGATTTTAGTGCTGAACGTGCGAGCACGTAGAGTACTGCGCAGTTAGCGGGTTCACATCCCGCCAGTGTCATTTAAATTTTTAATTTGCTCGTTGATTTAACAACAAAAAGTCCAGCATGGCCTACGTTTTATATAGAAATTAATAATTTTTCGTCACAAAAAATGTAGATGGCGTTATTGTATTATTGTTAACATAACAGCATGGCTTACGTTTTATGTAGAAATTAATAATTTTCCGTCACAAAAATGTAGATTGCGTTATTGTATTATTGTTAACATAACTGTAAAGTCCATAAGTTGAAACTTAGCATTATTTTTTTTTTTTTGTTTTGTTTTTATTAATAAGGACCCGTAGGACTTTCTGTTAATGGCGCCGGCAGAATATCAGCGCTGCGGCTTTTTGGCTGTAGCAACATGCTGAGCGGCCACCTTTTGTGGTCGCAATGCAAAAATTTATTTATTATTTTTCTTTGATTTTTCTTTTTCACTTATTTTTGTTATTTTTGTTATGTGGTTATTGTGGTTTTTATTATGTCACTGTTATTTTTGTATTGTGGTTGTGGCGACATCTATGTCTCCACATTGGAAGCTCGCTAAGTGGCGGATTCAGGATGCACATCCACGTCCTACATCGCGCTATCGAAATTCGCACGTTGACATGCATATATACGATTACCGATAGCGCACACTTGTGGAGGAGACGTCTTCCCCAGGTCATGATCACCCGACCTGGCCGGTAGCTATCCTTTTCCTGCATCACACCATCCGCTACATGGTAATAAATAAAATATTTTCTTTCTTTCAAAATAGACCTTCAAGTTAACAATCATTGTTCAGGGAGTTTTCAATATTAAATAAGTAGAAGTGGCTGTATACGATAAAGTATAAGTAACATCGCAGCAAGGCGTAGTCACCGGAGGCGAAGCAGTTGAGCAGGTAGGCGAGCTCGCCGTCGCGCTGCTGCAGCAGCTGCAGCAGCTGGTCCAGCAGCAGCTCGGCGCACTCGGCGGCGGCCAGCAGCGCGCACAGCGAGCGCAGCCGCGCGCCGCCCGCCGCGCACACGTGCCGCGCGCGCACCCACGGCTCCGCAGCGCCCGCCGCGCCCGCCGCGCCCGCCGCCGCGCACGTCACGTCTGCAAGGCCGGCAAATCTTTAATACATACAAACAAGCACAAAAGCAAACACACACACACACACACACATACACGCACGCACACACACACACGCACGCACGCACATGATTGGTAACTGTGCTATAAATTCACACGCACATTCACACTCACACGCACACGCACACGCGCGCGCGCACATGTTTGGTAACTGTGCTATAAATACAATAACTTTGCTACCACTTTCCTTTGCATTACTTTTATTATTGTTATTTTTTATTTCTGTTTATTTTTCAATACCTTTTTTTTATAATTTTCACATGTTTATGTAATATAGAAAGGGGAAGACACTGTAGTCTGTAATACAGTTTTTAACTACCACAGGTTACAGAGTATCACATTATGTCATAATATGTACTACGTGTGGAAAACCATAAGCTTTATTCTTATTCTTATCTTCACGCCATTATCAATACAGGGGTAGACACTAAGTACTATCATTTTTGAAACAACGTGATAGGTGGCCGTAGAGTTCGAACTCCGGTCTTTTGACTCGAACTTCTATGACTCAACCTCTCGCCTATCGTGACTGTTAAGGTACTGTTATATACCACCAATATTAGGAGACCGGTGAACTCATCCCTTAATAGTGCTGCGTCAGCAACCTCATGCCCTAGTAACCTATCTCCCGTCAGACGCGCGTTACATCAACAAGTCCAAGAAAAATAAGAATAAGTAACCCAAGAAGAAGGGGCACCCACCACTACAGCGAAACCCAAACAGGTCACCAAGACGGATACCCAGGCATGCGCACAAGCGCCGAGAGACTTGAAATGAACCGTCACCGTGATGGCGGTGCTCTACGTTCTTCAGGACCTATTACAGGCACTGAGCACTGGAGTGGACCCGGCACCAATGATCACAAAAGGCATAGCCATACTTCTACAATCTAATGGCTTAACTCGCGGAATTGAGGATCATCCACTTGATCACCACACTAAAGCAGCTGCTGAAGGAGCTGAAAGCCAACATTGTGCTGGTTTCGGAAACGCATTTACAGCCGCGCGTCAAATCCAAGATTCGGCACTACTTCGGGTTTATTGCCAGGACGAAGCATCACCAGTCCTCGGACGTGCATATCTGGGGTTGGCGGTACTGGTGAGACGAAATATGGTACACCAGCTCGTCCCACCCGTTAGGCTGCAAGACATGAGTCTTCAAACCAACAAACAAGTTAAAGCAGCTGATTGAATAAAACATAACATCCACACCAATGGACATAAGCGAGGAAGTGGAACACCTCTGCGACCACCTCTAAAAGGTTACAGTAGATGCCCTCGAGGAGGCCACAACCCACTCAGCGAAAAAAGAGCTCAGGGATCGACACCTAGCTACATCTCCTCGCTTGGGAGAGGAAGAGGAGACTAAAGATAGAGTGGCAGCATACCCGTTGCCCAACACTGAAGACCTACCTGCACGCGCTAACGGCGCGTGTTAGGGAGGCCATGCAACAACAATCCGCCGACAGCTAAAAGCTCTATCGGCAGCTCTCGGTCGCGAAAGAACCCACCGACTGAAGCACTTGGATGAAGTGTTTGCCAGATTACTTACAGAAACAATTTCTTCGGGCCTTTCCGTCCTCCAAACAGAAGTACATGGAATCAGTGGAGGAACACTTCGAGCCTACTTGCCCGGGCCGCTAAAAGAAGAAGATGAAAGACAACCATTGGGCAATGACTGGTATGGCGCCTGATCCGCCAAACCGGGCTTGAAAAAGGCTCCCGAAAACCATCGCAATATTCGCGCTGCTATCAATAGCATCCAGCATACGGGGCACTTCGAAACGGCATAGAAGGAAGGGCGTATCATGCTCCCCAAACCTCGGATGTATTGCCTCGAGGCGTCGAGCAACTGACATATCGCTGCTGCCCAGCACCTCGAAGGTTTTGAGAAAATACTGCTGCAACGAATCCGACCATACCTGAGCTGAGGACGAAACAGGTCCGTCTTACAGTCGCAAACTCCACAACCCTCCAGCTCCAGCGAGTGCTGCACTATGCTACAGTCTTTCGAACAGATGTGGAACGGAAGAAAATCCCACGCCGCTAAATCAAGGTGGTGGCTTCGTTTCTGCAAGACTGGAGATTCCACGTGACAGTTCAAGGGGCGCATCCCAACCTCGGCCCATCACCGCCGAAGTTCCACAAGGAAGCTGCCTCTCACCGGCCGGCTATGCTGTCTTCACCGACGACATATCTAACTCAGACCTGGCCTTCCTTGCGCTGTACGCCGACGCCGCGGCTTACTCGACTAAGTCGATAAACGCAGCGCATGCATTGGCAAAGAAATTCAACGGTCAAAGGTCAAGAGATAGCGTAGATGTGCATGGTCAAATAACTGAGTGTGACCATCGACCGCATACTCAGCCATGTCCACCTCGTCAAGGATACCGTCGCTAAAGCGTCGCAAAGCAAGATCCGCCAGAGCTCTCCTGGGTCCCGTCTTTAGGTCCTGTCTCACTCTGAAGGCCAATCAGGGGGTCTACGAACTGTACGTGCGCTACACTGTACTATGCCGCGCGGGCATGGTACGCACTGCATCAGCCCATCATCAAGAAGCCTTTTACAAAATCCAGAAAAAGTCGCCCTGCGGCCATCGTCGGCGCGCCCTGGAGCCTACGAAACTCTACCATCAGACGGGACCTGAGACAGGAAACGCTGTAATAGTTTATAAGGTGTCTTGCCGCGACTATGTTCGAGCGTGCAGACGCCTCAACACTGGATATCCTAGAACAGCGCGCTCGATCCCCGAAGGCAAGGCGCTGCCCAAGGAGCCAGCGGCGTAAGTGGAGGACAACCTGAGTTCTGCGCAGAGACAGAACAGCCAGAGGACCCAAGTCACGCTCAGCGTCCACCAAAACAGCCAACTCCTAACCGGGAGGAAGTCCTGGGGCCACCTCCTCTGAGCAGTTTCCCCACCTAAAATTGGTGAAGAAGACTACGTTGGCGCGCGACTCACTCTAATTCCGGCTCTGGATCCTAAGTCATCGGTTTATTACTACATACATACTACTATATCTTAATTAAATTATAATTAGGTATTAATTTATAATTCTATCTTTCAATTTTTAATATATTGTGTGTGGAATAAAAAACATTTTATTTAAGAAAAAATTCTCGATTCTGTATAATAATAGTACGAATGACGCCTCGGCCATGCAGGATACCATCAATCAATAAGTGCCATTTTGTGGAAAGAGACACAAGTTCGATAAGTGAGGTATACAATGGCATCCCTTCTTTCCGCTGCCATGTGGTCTCTGGTCGCGTGCGTGGCGAGGAACGTTAGGTCTGTATCGAGCGCGGCGCGTGAAGTCACGCACCTCTGGCCGCGTGCGTGGCGAGGAACGTTAGGTCTGTGTCGAGCGCGTCGCGTGACGTCACGCACCTCTGGTCGCGTGCGTGGCGAGGAACGTTAGGTCTGTGTCGAGCGCGTCGCGTGACGTCACGCACCTCTGGTCGCGTGCGTGGCGAGGAACGTTAGGTCTGTGTCGAGCGCGTCGCGTGACGTCACGCACCTCTGGTCGCGTGCGTGGCGAGGAACGTTAGGTTCGTGTCGAGCGCGGCGGCGTGACGTCACGCACCTCTGGTCGCGTGCGTGGCGAGGAACGTTAGGTCTGTGTCGAGCGCGTCGCGTGACGTCACGCACCTCTGGTCGCGTGCGTGGCGAGGAACGTTAGGTCTGTGTCGAGCGCGTCGCGTGACGTCACGCACCTCTGGTCGCGTGCGTGGCGAGGAACGTTAGGTCTGTGTCGAGCGCAGCGGCGTGGCGCAGCGCGTCGCAGAGCGCTTGCAGCGCGCCGCGTGACGTCAGCACCGCCGTCAGCCGCTGCGGCCGCCCGTCATCGCTCAGCACACGCACGTACCCGTGCAGCAGGTTCAAAGCTGCGAGCTTCCGACTCGAGTCTGTAACCAAAAAAAGTAATACGGTTGTTTTAGAGTACTATGTGAAATTATTTGCATGACTCATTTTGAAATTGGAAATACAACTCACCACGGTACGGCGCAGGACACAGGTCCGCAACGTAACATCTCTTTGTCGACATTATTGGCATTCAGAATATTGTTTTGAAAAATCATCAAATCTTTATTCGACGGAATTTCGAGTCGAGAGACCCGAGTTCGATCCCCAAGTAGCAGGCTCGTACCAATGAGTTTTTTCAAAACCTATGTACGATTCATATCGTTGGCTTGGACATAAAGACGGCAACAGGCTCACCACCTGTCACGTTGTCCCGAAAATATCTTCGGTGGAAGGTGGGTCGAAGGGACTTATTGTCTGGATTAGACCTCTGTCTACTTTCTACAATATTGGGAATTGTGTGAAGATATTATTCTATTGTAAATTGCATGATATTACAAATAGGAAACACCTCGCCATGGTACGGCTCAAGACACAGGTCAGCAACATCACATCTTTGTGTCGACATAAGTGGCATTCAGAATATTGATTTGAAAATCATTAAATCAATTACAAAACGATGATAATTCTTCATTCATACCCCACCAAGTTAAAATTCTACTGACTGCTTCAATATGTAGTGGAAATACTCACCAATATTGTTCAATATTCTGGGCAAATTGGTCAAAGTTGTGAGGAAATTGTCGCACAGACAGTCCATAGTGTCCAGCCGCCTTTCCTCGGAGGCCTCGGCAAAGTAGGAGTTTACTGCGCACGCGCTGTACTCCGCTACCTCCGGGTACTCGTCCTTCGCCAGGGATATTAACACGTCAAGGACCAACGGTATCGCTGGCTGCATCGCTCTAAAAGTAGACATCCCACATAGTAATGCTTGAAAATATATGATAATATAAATATATTGAACAAACCCACACGCCATCTAGTTAAAATGAAATGAAAAATTATTATTGATTTTCTGTGATGGGAACATAATGGTATTAAGATACTATATGTGTTACAAAGATAACTTATCATGAAAATATAGATTACAAATATGGCTATATAAATATATATATAAAGATAACATCATAAAGATACAGATTACAAATATGCTCTATATTTGACGTATATTTACGTTGTAAGAATATACAACTACCTTCTTTACCGTGGGTGTCGGGAGAGGCGATTAAGTCCGACGGAAAAGCCTTGAAGAAATCATAATCCACCAACAGATGGCGTGATAACAATCTCGAAAAATACCAGACCAAAATACCAGACTCGTACAGGGCAGCAGCGTCCTATGTGCAAAATGCCAAAGAAGCTACACTGATACGCTCTTTCGAAGCGTGGCGATTATGGGAAATCCTCTTTTGTGGCTAATACAGGACATATAATGCAGAGATATAAAAAATGCCATTATGTATGTTATAAATATAGAGATCCATATACCATGGCAGCAGCGTCAAGGCCACGACAGCCTAGTGGTTGGGTGATCGGAATCTCGACTCCAGAGACCCGAGTTCGATCCCCAAACATACCAAAGAGTTTTTTTTTCAAATGTTATGTAACGATTTATATCGTTGGCTTGAACATGAAGACGATTTTTAGATAAATTTTGGACTAACGCGTTGCAATCCTTCAGTATCCGACAGCAGAGCACGGCTAGCTCCATCCTGACCTTCATGTGCTCGTGCGTGCTGAGCAGGACCAGACTCTTGATCACCAGCGTCAATTTCTCCCCAGCCATTGCGTACCATTCAGGGGATCTCTTCACAAAGTCCTTTGCATCTATAAAAATATACGAGGTCTAGATCGTTCGTCTATTAAATCCACTTTACAGGCTTTTTATTGTTGAATAACATAACTGATGGCGAGCCTGATGCCGCTATGGTCACGACATGTCTTTATCACAATTTTTTATATAGATTATATACTCAATTAATAACAGTATGCATAGATTCGACATATTTTAAAATTAAAAACTGAATAAACTTTGGTAAACTAAATTAATATGTCTTTACCAATTTATAATAATAAACATAATAACTGCAAAAAGAAATGATAGAATTTTAGAACAAAGTATTTTAGATTATGGTATTTTTGATGCATTTTATTGATTTTTACAGTATGTAAACCATATTGTAATTATTTCGGACAAGATTCGAATCCGCTTCCTCCGCCATACGATGGCGACGATTTTACCTCCGAGGCACCGTATCCCACGCTCATCAGTTGAAATTTTGAATCTCTCTTTTTCTTATGTCTCTTAGGGACGTCTATTACATAATTGAGGACTTAAAACCAACATTTAATAAATAAAATCAATATCTTCACACCATTCCCAATACAGGAGTAGACAGAGATCTAGACAATTAGGTCCTTTCGACCCACCTCCCTTTGAAAAGATTTTTTGGGACAAGATAACACGTGGTGAGCCCGTTGACGTATTTATACCCAAATCACCTATATAAATCGTGTATAAGTTTGGTACAAGCTTTTGGAAACGAACTCTAGACTTGAGTTCCGATCACCCAACCACTCGGCTACCGTGACCACTATTTGTCCCAACCAACATTTGTTCGGGTAAACAGTGTGTGTGAAACATTTCAGGAATACATTTTGACTATGTCTGTATTCGAGAAGACAAATCTTTGACAGAACCTTACGAGTCCAGCAGTAGACTTACATAGTGGCTAATAATTACTCACATTCACTGTACCAATACCAGCACAATTTGTACAATTGCTGGACTTTTTAGAAATCAATGAACAGTTCTTATGCACTCATACATAAGAACCATTTTTCAATGACATCCGAAGAGCCACAGAGCATGCATACATCGAAAGTACATAGAGCATGCATACACCATATAAATGTTCAAATTTAATTACCCTTACTGATTACATCATTGTCTATGGGCTTTGTTTTTACCGCGATCATGTTGGCGAAGTCCTGTGCGGTCACATCGGTCTTCTTTTTCATGTTCTTGTCGTGCATGGTAATGCAGAGTATGCGGTGGGTAGCTTTTAGGGCAGCCTAAAAATATTTACCATAAATAAATATCTTCACGAAATTCACAGGCGTAGACAGAGGCTAGACAATCAAGTCACTTTGACCAACCTTCCACCGAAGATATTTTTGGGACAACGTGACAGGCGGTGAGACCGTCGCCGTCTTTATGTCCAAGCCAACGATATTCGTACATAAGTTTTTGAAAAACTCATTGGTACGAGCCTACCAACTGGGGATCGAACTCGGGCCTCTTGACTCGAAATTCCGACTACCCAACCACTCGGCTATCGTGACTTTTTAAATATTTATCTTTAATACTTTTTAAATAATACTTTAAAATAATTCTTTTTAAATATCTCAAAATATTTTAAAAAAGAATTCAAGTGTCAGCTCAGACTCACGACTAGGGTTTACTCCTTACGAAACTATTATAAACATAGAGTAAATGAGGATAAATAAATACATACATACATACAATCACGCCTCTTTCCCGTAGGGGTAGGCAGAGACCACTTCTTTCCACTTGCTACGATCATTACATACTTTTTTCGCTTTGTCCACTTTCATTATTCCCTTCATACATTCTCTTTGAGGGTAAATGAAGGTTGAATGAGGGTAAATTAACGTATTTTTTATTTATTTGCATGCATGGGACATTTTAATTAATTATACATTTTAATCCACCAAATTACATTAAATCGTTATAGGAAACATAAATAAGTGTTGCCATGCAGTAGAGAATACTCTGGGGGCTTCTCAAGATAAGTTAGTTCAGGCATAAAGTAACAGCGAAAGTTTGAGTTTACTCCCCATAAATTTTCTATATTTCACCACAATATTTAAATACGAGGGATGATCCATAAGTAATGAAAATAAAACACGGTGATTAAAGGTAAAATAACAATTTATTTTTCTACATAGTCTCCCAGCAGATCATATACATTTAGTCCATATTTTTTCTAAACCCAGGATTCCCTTTGAAAAAAATTCTTTGTTCAAGACAAAACGCTTCAACAGCGGCCATTACTTCGCTATCGTCGTCGAATTTCTTGCCTCGGAGGCGTTCCTTGAGCCGAGGAAAGAGGTAGAAATCACTAGGAGCTAGATCTGGCGAATAGGGAGGGTGTTCGAGCAGTTCGAATCCCGTTTCTTTAATGGCAGCCATCGCAACTGCGGCTTTGTGAGCCGGTGCGTTGTCTTGGTGAAACAGCACTCCAGCTCGCAATTTGCCGCGTCTTTTTTCCTTAATGGCCTCCCGTAATCTTCTTATTTGGTCTGCGTAGTAAGAGCCCGTAATAGTGGCTCCCTTTTCCAAATATTCCACCATAATTATGCCTTGAGCGTCCCAAAAAACAGATGCCATAACCTTTCCCGCCGAACTTGAAACTTTGAATTTCTTTGGCGTCGGTGAGGAGGCTCGCTTCCAAGTCATCGATTGTTGTTTCGTTTCAGGATCAAAATGGTGGATCCAGTCCATAGTCACAATACAGAAAAAAATTTTCTTGATCTGCTTGGAACTTTTCGAGATTGACCTTGAAATGTCAACTCGACTTTTCTTTTGCTCGTCGGTTAACATTCTGGGTACCCAACGCTCAGAGTACATTTTCATATGCAACTCGTTCGCAAGGATTCTTTGAACGCTGCCATATGAGATACCTGTGATCTCAGCTACATGCCTGATGGTCACTCTTCGATCTGCCAACTCAACATCTTCGACTTTTTTCACGTTGTCTTCAGTGAGGGACGTCGTGGCTGGGCGTCCTTCGTGATCTTCATCTTCAGTGGATGTTCTGCCCAGTTTAAACTCCTTGACCCAGCGTGCAACTGTAGAATATAGAGGAGCAGAGTCCCCCAATGTTTCCACTAAGTCACTGTGTATGTCTTTTGAAGACATTTTTTTTTTCAAACAGACTTGGTACTTGATGACAGCTCTAATTTCGTTTTTCTCCTTGTTGATGTTATCTCTTTAACAGTTCGTATTAAAATGAATGTATCTCCCGGAAATCGTGATCTATTTATATGATTTTTTAAGCTGACATAGTGAGTATATAAGCAAGCAAAAAATATATTTTTATGGATTTTTATGCGGACCTGAAGTAACCGATAATCGGTTACTTCATTATTTTTGGATCACCCCTCGTAGTCACGATAGTCAAGTGGTTGGGTTATTGGTATTCGAATTAAGAGACCGGAGTTCTATCCCAAGGTAGGCTCATACCTATTGTTTTTTTTTTTTTTTAATCTTATGTACGATTTATATCTTTGGCTTGGTAATAAAAGACAGCAACAGGCTCACCACATGTCACGTTGTCCAAAAATTGTCTTGGTGAAACAGCACTCCAGCTCGCAATTTGCCGCGTCTTTTTCCTTAATGGCCTCCCGTAATCTTCTTATTTGGTCTGCGCAGTAAGAGCCCGTAATAGTGGCTCCCTTTTCCAAATATTCCACCATAATTATGCCTTGAGCGTCCCAAAAAACGGATGCCATAACCTTTCCCGCCGAACTTGAAACTTTGAATTTCTTTGGCGTCGATGAGGAGGCTCGCTTCCAAGTCATCGATTGTTGTTTCGTTTCAGGATCAAAATGGTGGATCCAGTCCATAGTCACAATACAGAAAAAAATTTTCTTGATCTGCTTGGAACTTTTCGAGATTGACCCTCGAAATGTCAACTCGATTTTTCTTTTGCTCGTCGGTTAACATTCTGGGTACCCAACGCGCAGAGACCTTTTTCATATGCAACTCGTTCGCAAGGATTCTTTGAACGCTGCCATATGAGATCCCTGCGACCTCAGCTACATGCCTGATGGTCACTCTTCCATCTGCCAACACATCTTCGACTTTTTTCACGTTGTCTTCAGTGAGGGACGGATGGGCGTCCTTGGCGATGTTCATCTTCAGTGGATGTTCTGCCCAGTTTAAACTCCTTGACCCAGCGTGCAACTGTAGAATATAGAGGAGCAGAGTACCCCAATGTTTCCACTAAGTCACTGTGTATGTCTTTTGAAGACATTTTTTTCAAACAGAGGTAATTGATGACAGCTCTAATTTCGTTTTTCTCCATGTTGATGTTATCTCTTTGACAGTTCGTATTAAAATGAATGTATCTCCCGGAAATCGTGATCTATTTATATGATTTTTTAAGCTGACATAGTGAGTATATAAGCAAGCAAAAAATATATTTTTATGGATTTTTATGCGGACCTGAAGTAACCGATAATCGGTTACTTCATTATTTTTGGATCACCCCTCGTAGTCACGATAGTCAAGTGGTTGGGTTATTGGTATTCGAATTAAGAGACCGGAGTTCTATCCCAAGGTAGGCTCATACCTATTGTTTTTTTTTTTTAATCTTATGTACGATTTATATCTTTGGCTTGGTAATAAAAGACAGCAACAGGCTCACCACATGTCACGTTGTCCAAAAATTGTCTTTGGTGAAAGGATCCCAGTATTGGGAATGGCGTGAAGATATTAATATCATATGTCTATAATGATTTCTGTGGTGGCTGACATCCGAATAGAATAAAAGCCCCTCAATAGACAAAGACAAAGAAATCTACATGTTATAACCTATGTGTTCAGTTTATAAACTGTGTTAAATATAATTCAAATACATTTAGCCTTTCTAACATTATTCTGTACGAAAAATACAAATTTTTACATGTCTTTATATTAAGTATTCACAATATTTCTTTATTTAATTTTCCACAACATTTTTCAAGTAGTCACTTGATTATTTGGTGGGGTCGTCCTACACTGCATTTGCCTAAAAGTTGCAACTCAAGTTTATTTCCCAATAGTTATCAGTTTGTTGAGATATGTGGCCGGCCCATAGCCACTTCAGTACGCAGATCATTAGTTTTATGTTTAATTATCGAAGGATACAGGAGGCTGAGAACCGTTCTTTGTTGCGAATTCTATGAGAGGCCTACTTTCAACAGTGGACTCTTGATGGGCTGTAAAGAAGAAGATAAAGAAGAAATTACCACAACAACAGCATGCCCAGGATTTTCTTTACACATAGCCACATCCTGTAGAGCCGCTAACACACCAGGCAGGATGCTTGCAAGCATGTCCATTGACAGAAATTCGATCTCACTGCTTTTCATTTGATATTCCTCATTTGTAAGTTGCTCATGTGTTCCGGTCTGTGCCATCACATTTTCGATTGCAGCAAGCCTGCGAGAATATTAATTAAAATCCAATTTATCTCTGCATTACTTTATATTGACTTAACTATTGAGCACATGTGCAAAGCCTTTCTATTAACATAAGTAAGAAAGTTACCTCAAAGCTCGTAACTTTTCTAGTTTAGCAGTATGCACAGACACAAAAATGGTCTGAGCCAGTAAAGGGATTTGGGTCTTCAAAAGTTTCACCCTGATATTGTAATCAATATGTAGCATCAGGGCAGTGAGACATTGCATTATACTCAATTTTAACTCCTCAGGCACATCAGCAACTGAAAATATTTTTTTCTTGTTTTTAAACAATTCATGTGCATAATACATTTTAAAATAACAAAGTGTTAAAAATATAATTAAATTTTAAATTATTCTAATTAAAAGAAGTGTAAATTAACCAAAGTATATTTTTTACATACATTATTTCTTGTTTGTTTAACTGTTTGTAGTAAAACTGCAGACAAAAATTGTCTGGGTTTCATCATGTAAAATGTGGAGTAAAATAAGCAACAAATTAATTTGTTTCACAGATCACTTTGTAATTTCTGGATCAAAAGAAAAATTGAAAATATATCTTAAAAACAAACTTCATATAATTCATCAAATTCATATGATTGTGAGATGGAAAATGAAGAGGTAAATTGAAATGGTAATCTATTTTCAAGTAAAATATATTACAATGCAGAAAAAAATATATAAAAACATACAATGGTACAATTAATATGAAGACATGGACAAATATAACAATGAAATGTGTCTTTAGGTGTGAAAGGTAGAGTTCAAACATCGGTGTTATAAAACATGATCAGAGTTAATAAGAGAACACTTAGAAAATAAAACCTACTCATTCCAGGCTTAGTTTTATCAAAAATGAGGCATAGTAGGCCAGTTTCAATTTTCATGCACATTTCGAAGCTGTTGACCGTCACCTTTTCCAACATCAATCTTATCGCATCAACAACAGCTCTTAGTTGATCATGTTTGTTTCTGGAAAAAATTATATATAGGATAACAATATATCCAACGATAATTTAATGTTATTGATTAAATAATTCAGATTTTGCAAAACCTTCAGAATAAAATAAATTTAGTATGAGGAAGAACAATATAAATAATTTTGTTTTAGCAAATATTTCATTTTCATTTTATATTTTTCTTATTATCTGTTTTTTTAGTGTGTACCAGTTTGTACTACTTCATCAATATAAAACCTACATGATCTCAGTCTTAAAAGGTCCAAATAAGGTACAAAGTCAAATGTGTTGAATGGTTGAGTCTATAGTTTATTTAGTATTATAAATAATTATTGATTATTTTTTAAGTCAATCTCAAGTCATATAAAATTTTATATGTACGAAGTGAGTACTGAGATGAGGGGAAATAGAGAAGAATGGAAGAAGAAGACATGTTATGGCAACCCCACATAGCATGAAATAAGGGCAGGAAGAAGAGGTTTTAAATAAGTCATAATAAGATTTATGAAATAAAAAGTGTCACAGTTTTTGTCAGAAGTGTTTTCAATAACTTATTTCAAAATAGATCCAGTTTGTTTCTTTATTACTTATAATTTTATCTATATTCAGTATTTTGTAGAATAAAAAGTTTTAGATTAAAGACAAAAAAATTTCAAATGTTTTCTAATAAATCCAGTAAGTTTTGTAAAATACTGGAAACTATGATTTTTAGGGATAGAAACTTAGCAGTTGCTAAAATGTTGAGACGTTAGATATCAAATGCACAAAACCGCATGACAGCCAACCTTTAAGTTTTGTGTAATGCCTGAATTTTAATAAATGTACTTTTTAATTTTACTTAAATCCCAAAAGCTAGTTTCTAAATGTCTTCGTTAATAATATAGAGACAACATACTTAGTCCTAGATGACCTTAGATGGGTGATGAATGGAAACATAAGGTACTGCTGTAACTCCTGCACATCTTCTTCTCTTAATTCAGACACAATAGACACAAAACCAGCTATATTTTCTTGAGACGGGCATACCATAACCGTATCGCATACCGGTTTCATTCGGCTAAAAGTCTCTTTTAAATGCAAATTCATTCTCCCAAATCTTATCATTTTACTGAAGTATTTACTGAAGTACTATAAATGCGAACAAAGAACCTTAATAAACACAAAATAATGTTAGACTAATTGTTATTTATTACAGTACTGTTTTGGTTCCTGCGTATTTTGTATGTATGATCGAGAAAATATTGAACCAATAGACCTTTTTTATACTAGGTACTGAAGTACTGAACCGAGATGAAAACCTAAAATTGAAAATCATGTCAATTGTCAAAGTCAAATGTCATTTCTATATGTCAAATTTAATAGAAATTTATTGAATAATACTTTATTTACAGAAAAAAATATGTTAATATTTACAATACTTATTAACTAAAATCTATTGTAATTGTAGAGCCGTACTCCTCATGGCACGGTACCAAGATCGCTGGCTTCATTTCCACGGTGAATGGCTAGACTTAACTGTTGAGCGAGAAAAAAACCAGCCGTCATGTCACCAGCGGCAACGACCAGACGCGGATACAATTCCTTTAGAAACTGCATCGCGCGAGGACCCCACGGACCGATTGTATCTACGGCAAATGGAACAAATATATAGTCTCCTTTCAAAGACTCATTTGCGCCATTTACTCGATTCAGCTGCCTCTGATGCCGTCCCGACCCTTATCGAAGTACCCTTGATGTGAGAGGTCGCTAATGTATCGACGCAAGTAACGCCCCACGCAAGAGCTTTGCCTCTCTCCCAAGGGACTAAAGTCAAGCCATCGGATTTCTTACCATCCTTCCTTAATATTCTACAAGGCTCTTGAACCCGGGGAATATTTATGGAAACAAAAGCCCTTCGGATGATTTCATCAAAGAGCCGTGACGAGATAGTCTGTTGGCACTTTTTTGGCATGCACGTCAATGGAGGCCTAACTCGTCGACGTCGCTGCCACAAGGACATCGATGTGGTTGACAAATCGATGTTTCCAGTCGTATTCCTGCAGCTATTCGTAAACTTTCGTTATCCAGTAATATACCAAGGTTACTTGATGGTAAAGCATGTAGCCAGGAAGATAATTATATATAATTCGATTTTATATTAACATGTTATAAAATATTACACTATTACACAAAATAAATTATGATTTTATATGAATGTAATTGATAATGTCAAAATATTAAAATGATTATGATATTTTTGAAAAGAAACTCACAACACAATTGCGAACTCCGAAAAGTGAATTTACTTTATGAGGCATCTCCCATACAGGGCGATTGCCGTAACCTTAGACTAAGACGATATCGTAATTTATAGGCCCAAATATCTCTAACATAATAATTTATTAATAATAATTTAAATTAATAAAACAATAGTTTTAATTTAATAATTTAAAGACATTACTCATCACCAACAATATAAATCTTCGCCGAGCACTTATTTCTTAACTTTTTGTGAACCTAAATCTTAAAATGTAAATGACTATTAAACTTTTTAGTAATTTCAACAAAGATTGAAGATGAATTCGAGAAAACAACATTACAAATCGCATTACATTTATCATTAATTATTTAAATTGGAGCTTAGAAATAGATATAAGCGTGTAAGAGCTTTTTATAGAAAGTTTCCTCCACAATACCCGTACTACGCATTATTTCTAAATACTTTGACTAAGTAGACAGGTCACGTCACGAAAAGTTTTCGAAGTAACATTTGTCCAATTTTTGAAAACATTTCCTATATTGTTTAACTTTGCCCGTTTTTCTATCTAAATATATTACCTTACTAGAAAAAAATTAAATCAGACTGTTACTTGCAGAAATTACCCATTGTAACTTAAAATGTAACAAAACTATCTAAAATAAAAATATTGGCCAAAATCATTAGAGTAGTTTCTGATACCAATATATCGATTTAAATATTCAAGGCTACGTTGTTTTTAACAATAACAATGGTATTTGGAATTTGAAAAAAGACTTTTAATTCATATTTTGTATCTATGTGTCTTGAATCAGCTGTTGAAAAGGACGTAAATATCAAGTAGTCTATGACAAATAAATATCAATCAATTATCAAATAACATAGATTTATAAATCAATTTATTTAAAAATTGAGGCAGAGATTTTTAAGAAAATAATGTCGCTGTAAGCAAGAGTACTTGGTAATCAAGCAATTATGTTTTTATTAGCAGGGCAACGAGTCTTACATAAGTGCCTCAATGTTTTGAGGTTAACTGTTTCAGATTTTAGTAGCTTACCTGATATTAAGAATTTAAACATAGTGAGAACTGTAGAGAAAACAATAGATAATAATACAAGCATCTTTATTGAAAGTCCTATTCATGTAAAGGTACAGCCCATCGATGTGAATGATATTAAAGCACACAACAAACTTACTATGACTTTATACAGTTTAGGTAAAGACGCAAGTGATTTTCAAGTAAAACAAACCTCGAAACGCTTAGAATTACTTAACAAAAACATTTCTTCAGATAGGAACGACGTCTGTGTCATACAAGTACCTTATAAGTTGAATGTCCAGGTGACTACAACTGAAAGTGCTTCAGTGCATTTAGCGAAATTGGAGGGAGCCGAATTTATTGTTAAGACACAAAAAGGTTCAGTGAATGTAGCAGATGTAAAGGCAGATAATATCAAAGTTGATAGTAATGAAGGAGAAGTAGAAACAGGGGGAAGACTTCAGGCCTCTAATATTGAATTAAAGACAGGCTTAAATTCAGGCATAAAATGCCACAACATAATGGCTAACTCATTTATAGTGACAACACATGCTGGGCCAATATCAGTCAAGTCATGTTACAGTGATAAATCACACTTTACAACACTTATGGGCAATATTCGCCTGGACCACTTGCATAGGTCTGTAACCATAGATGTCATTAAGCAGGGCAATCTGCATATAACCGGTTTCTCTGGAAATTTACAAGCATCATTAAAAAGTGGGGATGTGTTTATGCATGCATCACAATTGACTGAGAAAAGCAGTATTTTCATACATGAAAAAGGTAAAGTTGAGTTGCTTATACCTGATATTGTTCATAATTTACCAGCCACAAATTTGATAGCTGAAAATATAACAGTGGATGATAAGATTATGAAACTAGGCAGGTTTATGGATGATTCACACCCAAAACGATTCCGATTTGAAAAGGAGCCTCAGAATGAATTGCATATAGTATGTAAGAATGGTTCTATTGATTTAAAGGAAACAAATTTACCTTTTATAGTTTAAAAGGTATATTATTTATATTGTTTATTATTCATTATAAGTGTATATATTATGTTATGGTGTATAAAATGCAACAGATTTATTTATTTTGATTTTTATTTCATAATACACAGACTAGACAACCATAAAACTGACATGACTGTTATCTCATTATAATGTCAGTTAAATGTTTATACTCTATAAGGGTGGAGGCAAACCATTGGCATGCAAAAATAATAAAGGCAACTATTTAATCTAAGGAAATTCCTTATTTTCTTTGCATTACCAAAAGATGCAATATTTTTCTCCTTTCACTTAACTGGTACAAGTTGGTTATGTATTTCTTGTTTCTTTAAAGAGGAAGAGCGATTTTTTTTACAGTCAATCATTGTTTAAATTTTTTTTGCAAAGAGCAAAAGCAATAGAGCATTTATACCATTATAGGTTCTCCTTCCTGCCCTATACTGTATGACCAGGATATAACAACCTTTGTAAAAAAATTCATTGTATTTGGTGGAGTATTTTCCATTAAACTCTGTCATATGCAAACCCTCTTGATTTAACACTATACCAGCTTCCTTTTTTTTGTTTAGTTTACATTATTATGCCCTGCCTCTTATTTCTTCTATCTTTGTCTTCATGATGGTTTTAAAAAAGTTGTCATTGCATTTCAAATGTACAATAATTTCACCCTATCTATTATGAATAGTTTCCAAATCAATAAAGTAGGATGGAATAATAATTATCAAATAATTAGACTGAGAAGAACTGCAATATCTTGTTATGCTTTTAAATATATATAAGTATTTTAAACTGTTATAAAGGCATTTATTTGTATGTTAGGAATATAATATATAAACATTTCTATAAGAAATCTATGCATATAAATAAAATTGGAGTGTCTGTTTGTACTATTAAAATAACTGATTTTTCTATATGTATATGAATATACATCACATACACCAAAAAACAATTTTTTACAATTTTTGTCTCTCTGTCTGTTTGTTCTGGCTGATCTCTGAAACGGCTGGACCGATTTTAACAGGACTTTAACTGACAAATAGCTAATGCTATAAGGAGTAACATAGGCTCATTTGATTTTAGAAACATAATTAGGGTTCCATGTTGAGTGTTAAACTGTAAATTTAATCAATGCAGCTAAAATAAGCTTGTTTTGATTGTTTTGTTTATAGAGGTTCCTTAGAAGTTGAATACTGGGACACTAATTTCTCTAAGACATTATTAGCAATTTATAATCATTCAGTTGTTTTTAATATATATCATAACATTATAGTATAAAAATAATGTTGGCATTAATTGTAGTTTGTTAAGGCATGATAATGATTATTGGAAAATATATCCAGTTCAGAAATTTTAATTTTCTCTCATAGTTTACAAATTGTTGAATATTTTCTCTGATATAAATTTTCTTTACTACTACTGCATTTGTAAATCAACAGTCATTATAATCTTAGTCATTATCATGTTTTGTCTTCCACAAACTATCAACAAGATATCTAATTAGGATGCTCTAATCATATTTTATGCATGTTTGTAATACTATACACTTATTGTAAACAACATTGATAATAAATGTGTCAGAAATACCAAAACTAATGTTAATTGATTCCATTTTATTATATGTATGTCAAAGAATACTTATATAAATAATAAATTATCCTTCATGTACGCATTTTTACGTATTTAAAAATGGTATGTGGTGGTTTTGTGCATCTATAGGTAGATAACCTAACATTATCAAAACAAAATCGATGTCTAGCGAAATACTATAAATATCAGTAATAAAAAAAAAAGACATTTAAGAAAATTCCATGTACATTTATTTTTAATTTATAACTTTATAAGTAGTTTAGGCCTCATGTAGCGTAAATCGTATTTATTTTGCGCATATAAGAATGAAGAATAAACGGGAAGATTTTTGAAATGTTAATTTGGCGGCAACTCAAATGTATCAACATTTCACTTAGGTTCAGAATTGAATCGCATTAAGAGGTCATAATGCTGGTGGTTGGTTCGATATCAGTATGCAAACTATGGTTAGAAACAAATATTACTGGATTTGGGTATGGATGCAGAGTGAACATTTGCATTATTTGTTCATCTTGTACACCAATAATTATTCTCGATTTCATCCTTGTCCTGGGCATTAAGATGGTGTCAGGCAGACAGCCGAACTTTTGAAGAAATGAAAATGAAAAACTTGTTGACGTTTTCTGGTACAAGGAAAACATGTGCGGGTGACACGGCTAGATTTCATTAAAATCATTTGTTTATTATTCATGGATACTGTTACCTGTTGCTAATGGTTTTTTAGTGGCATTGTCTGGAAACAATATACTTTTCGTGTTCATATTATTTGGTTTGTATGTGATCCAATTCTTTTAGTCAAAATTATAACAAAAGTTCCTAGACATCTATTTTTTATATGATATGTAGGTATTTAGTTATTATCTGTATTTTGCATCAGTTTCTGCTTATAATCTTTGGTACTTGCATTCTTCTTGTTTACAGCTTATCAAAAGTCCACTGCTCAATATGGATTATGTTCAGCAGTGGAGTTTTGGTTGTGGTCTAGCCACCTGCATCCATTGACTCTCCTCAAAGATATGTAGGTCGTCACTAGCATCTTCTGTTTTTTCTTAGACTAAGTTGTTTGCTTGCCTGCACGTAGTTCCCATTCGATCCCACGTTTATTCTCATATAAAAGTGCTCTGTGTTTTATTCCTTCACTGACAATGGTTCTGCCGGTCCCTTGCCACATCAGCGATATTTGAAAAACCTATTAATGTCTATAAAGTTAAATAAAATTAAGTCTAATTTAATTTTATTTTCGAAAAAGTATTTGGCGTGTTTGTATATTTATTATGTGTTTTATTCATGGATTTGTCTAAAAGCCATTTTAGTTTCCTGTAATGTATTTAAGCTAGATCTCAAGATAGTTTGTATTAAATAATAGGAAACGTTCCGCCTCAGATGGCGATAAAACAGCCAATAAAACTTTGTTTACTTTCATTATTCGTGTATTAGTAAATTATTAGTGGTTGAATGTAAACGTGTAGTCATAAATGTAAAGGAACTGATCTCCCAAAGTGCCATGGGTGGCAGTATTGTAATTGGCATAAAAAAGTTTTATTATAGCATAAAAAGCAAGTAGCATATATATATATATATATATATATATATATATATATATATATATATATATATATATATATATATATATATATATATATATATATATATATATATATATATATAATGTCAAATTAAAAAATTACGTCTTCGGGTTATGGCCTTTGCTCTGCGTGTTTTTGGATTTGGGATATTATTTGGCGGTATGAAGGAATGGGTAAGATGAA
Organism: Sericinus montela; assembly: GCA_029286605.1. Classification (NCBI taxonomy): domain Eukaryota; kingdom Metazoa; phylum Arthropoda; class Insecta; order Lepidoptera; family Papilionidae; genus Sericinus; species Sericinus montela. The sequence goes on from JAGSMR010000015.1 coordinate 16,646,128, forward strand.
AAAAAGTTTTGATGTAGTTAGTTGTATTGTGTTATTTATTGATAAGATCTAGAACTAGTGTGGTTACATTGTTGATAATTAAATTGTTTTCTGATATACTATCGTTTGATTTATATTTATTACCTTGGGGAGTGTTGAATACACTAACAATTGATACATGCCGGCATAAGGCAGCGGAATCTTGTGCCTCTTGTCCGATGAGAGATTGAGCTATATTTAATTTTCCTTTTTCCAACTTTGATTATAAAGATTGGAACGTATCCTCAAATCTTCCATTTATACGAATAAGGATGGGCGTCTGTATTTACTTTCCATCAGGTCGCTTACAGCTTGCCGCATTCACCTATAAAACAAAATAAATGAGAATTTTGTCCTGTTATGGGGCGTTAAATAAAAAAAAAGAGTATTGGTCATTAATAATTAGAAGGTATAATTACTTAAGTGTCCAATAATTAATTTCTACTAATTTACTTCCGAAACATTTGTTTATTTTTTATAATAGGCAATAGTTAATTGGGTGCAAAGATTTTTCCCGGGGATATCGGCGCCGGCGCTGCTGATAAGCGCGCGTTTATATGCGGCGGCGGGAGGCGCGCGCGTCAGTCTACCGCAATGCCGGCCTGCGCGCCAGAGTACAGCCGCCTCGCGCGATCTAACACCGAACTTGTTTTCTCGCCTCGTGTCAAACGATGCTCTCACCAACCGCCACCGTTCACGACCCTCAGGCGCTCGTTTTCTTCAACCTTCTCCCTGATACCTGAAGAGCGTGCCGTATCGCCTGAGAGGCCGCCGCAACTGCCCAGTCTCCTACGCATTATTACTTGGTTTCCCAGACAGTTCCTACGACCGCTGCTCGCGCTACTCAATCTCATCGCCCATCCCGCATGGAAGCAAATCCTAGTAGTCTTACCCACTTTGTGGATAGCGGCGTCGCTGTTCATCTTTTGGAAGTGCGTGCAGTGTCCTATCGGAGTTCTCAGAATGATTGGCCGGGCTCTCTCCAAAGATTCGAAAAAACCACGCACCGTATTGATTAGTGGAGGAAGTTCTATACAGGCGTTGCACTTAGCGAGAAACTTCCATTCGGCCGGAGCGAGGGTTGTCGCTTTCGAAATAGAAGGACAGTTTGGCCTGTTGAAGTATTCAGCCGCTGTGAACAGATTCTACACGGTGCCTCGTCCAAATCCAGCGGACCCGTTGGCGTACGCGCGGGCAGTGAAAGAAATCGTTGACAGAGAATCCGTGGTGTTCTACGTACCAGTGAGCTCAACCACACCGGCCTATTACGATGCTTTAGCTAAGCCGCATCTAGAAGTGATAGGATGTCAGTGCTTCGTGCCATGTGCTCGTGATGTTGTCGTTTTGGATGATCCATTGGAATTAATTCGTGTGAGCCGTGCCGCGGGTCTCTCCACGCCGCAATTCTGGGTCGTCACCAGCGAGGATGATGTACGAGCGTGGTACGAAAGTGGAGCTTCGAAAGAAGGCCGTCATTTCATAGCAAGCGGTGGCGCTCGTGGTGCAAGGGATCGTCTGCGTTTTGTCATGCCGGAAGAGAAAAATAATTTCAGATTTCCACGCGAAATCAGTGTTGAAAAACCATGGGTCATTGTAAGAGAACCGAAAGGGGAGAAGGTCATAACATGTACCACCTTGAAGGAGTCTCGCGCAGTCAATAACGTGACCTGCCGCGTTGACTCCTCTAAGAAAGGTTTGGTGCCGCAGAAAGACGACGAAGCTAATGCGTGGGTACAGAGATTCGTATCACACCTGTCACCTTCGAGACCGATGACGGGGCATGTATCTTTCAGATTAGTACGTGAAGAAAATATAAGTAACGGACAAGGAAATAGGTTGGTGGCTATCGGAGCGCGAGTTGGTGTGTCATTACCGTATTTGTGTCAAGGGCAACCCTGCTGCGGCCACACGGCCACTGTTGGGAAGCTTCTGAATACGGTATTGGACACACGCGAAGCTCTGTTTACGTACTGGGATCCGTTGCCGTACTGCGCATATTACCAATCCCGTTCCCCTGATGAACGGCGACCGCCGCCTCCAGAACCCTGCAAGACACCGCCGAATGTGCCTCTCTGAATTTGTATATAGTCTGTGGACTATGAAACACCTTAGTACCTGATGAGCGTGTGATTGAAATCTCTTCGATTTTAACCGAATCCTATGGCACGCTCTCTCTATGTTGTCTTCTCGCTCTGACGGATAACACAGCGCATGTCACGGGGTCGAGGGACGATATGAACTTTGTAACTACTAAGTAGATATTCATATAAGTCGCGAATAATATTTTAAGACTTTCTTATTATTGTTAGATAAGTCGATTAATGTATACTTTTATTTATAATGAACGATATTATCTAGATATAGCAATAAAATAATTTATTTAAACAAATTTTCAGTTATTTTCCTTTCGCACCGTCGGTAAAATATGTTTAGTAGTACATTTATTAATATGACTTGTAACTAGAGTATTCGATCCCGCTGTTTTATTTTAATTCCGAGATTTCGGGATTGTCAGCAGTTTATCCATAGACCTGAGATTATAGATAGGTAATGAAAACTTAGTGTTATATAAAAATCAGACGTATCCTGGTATCCCGGGATCAAATCATTTATGTGTAGTATGAAAACTTCAGTACATTCAAACTATTAACATATGTCATTCTTGAAAAAATTAAGATAATCTAAAACCTTCTCCGATGTATCAGACTTGTAAAATATCGTTAGTTTTAAAAAAGTTAGACCAAGCTAGCGCACTACCAACATTGTTCCGAACGAAAGTTCTAATAAAATCATCTTACTTGTATTTGGTCTAGTTTTGTATCTCTATTAATATATCTCATTTTAACTACTTAGTTGTTCTTATTTGGTTACTTTGTTGCTGTCGAGTTGAATCAAATACTGTTATCAATGTCTGTTAAAATTGTTAATTTGTTATGCTTTGATACAGCTTAATTGAGTACGCATTATCATGTACCTAGTAACTACGAATACAGATAAATATAAACACTTAAAATCGAACTTATCTTTCTATTATTTAGTTTCTTAGCGATCCGTCCTAGCTTCACAATGTTAGCATAAACAACTTTTTTTTCAGTAACAATGCCGTAAACTTTATAACTAATGTAACTTCTTCCTCTAAAAGTGACCAACTTCTCATACGAACTTCAAAAAAACTTCGTTTTAATGCAAATGACTGCCGGAATTGGCAAGACTCCCTCAAAAATAAGTTGAAAAATATTAGAGCAAGGGAACGTCCGTTACTCTGCGTAGAGCACGAGTTATCGAACGTCAGATGTCCTCTAAATATTTAGCTGACTTCGGACATGCAGTTTTGATGAGAAGGAAGGAACCCTTCCTAAAAGTTAAATAAATAAATAATTATCGTGCAAACACTACCGAGGGACAGAGAGAAAGGTCACCTTCGCATTTTTTTTTTAGATATGACAAGCATGTGGAAGCTTCAATTAAAGCTATAAGGTGTTAGTAAATGTATACATTTATGACAAGATTATCTACTTGATCTTAATATTACATGTTGGCTATTGTACAGTTTAAAGTTTGCTACTGTAACTACAAGAAAATCTAATGTTTCCAACTTAGCGCCATCGAACTATGCAACCATTACCAAAACTATAAAATTTTTGCAAACGAACGGATCACTATTACATTCGGAGAACCCGATAGCCTAGTTGGTAGTGACTCTCCCTTCAAAGCTAAGCGTTGCGGGTTAAATCCCGCTAGAGGCAAACACTTGTGTAATTAATACGAATGTTTGCACTGAGTAATGGAGGTTTGTATGTATATATATATAAGTTTGTAATATTAATACTCTATGGGCTTTGCCTGAATTAAAATTTACTATTATTATATATGTATATTTATTTATTTAAATATATGTGTTAAACCGTTAGCCTGGAGTTTAAGACATCCATAGCCTCACCACCTTTCACGTTGTCTCAAAAAGCCATCGGTGGAAAATGGGTCGAAATAACTCGTCTAGACCTCTGCCTAACCCAGTATCGAAAATTTCGAAAAGATATTAAATAGAACTGTTACAACGTGTTATTTTTATTTTTCTAATTAATTTAAAATCTTAGTAACGATAGCCGAGTGGTTGGGTGGTCGGAATATCGAGTCGAGAGACCCGAGTTCGATCTCCAGGTGGCAGGCTTGTACCAATGGGCTTTTCAAAAAACTTACGTATTACGAATATATAATTCGTTTTATATAGTACCGTTAGCTTGGACATAAAGACGGTTCAACACCTGTCACTTTGTCGGGCTCATCACCTGTCACTTTGTCCCGAAAATATCTTCGGTTGAAGGTGGGTCGAAGGGACTTAATTGTCTAGGCTAGACCTCTGTCTACCCCTGTATTGGGAATTGTGTGACGATATTTATTTATTATTTTTATTTAAAATCTTAACTAATGAACGATAAAAACTTATTACAAATACTTCAGTAGTATTAACTAAGAATTGTAAATATTTACTAGTGACGCACCGTGTTATTAATATAGTGATTTGCTCAACGTATCTATTAAGTTCAAAATAATATGCACTTATTTCCGGATACTTAGCGCATGCAGGGAATAACATAAATAGTGAATGTTATTATATTCTCTAAAAGTATGTCTGGGCTTGAAGATGAACAAAGTTATGTATTTTTAAAATGAACGTAAAATGAAAAGAGAGAAGAATAAAGAAGACATGTAAATTTTCATATTTATTATCCTTTCCCAATATTGGTTTGTTTTTGGAGGTCTATGCAATTAAGTATTAAAAAATTTCAATTTAGTCCCTTATTTCATATTTAAATTTCGAAAATCTCATTGGTCTCCCTCTGACAGGTCGGGAATCGAGCCTCTAGATTTGTAATGAGACAGGACAGTCCAGGACAGACGTCTCACCCTTACGGCTGGTTTCATATTCAACACGCTGATTGACGATTACAGAACCAGACAAGTCGAGTCTTAGACTCTACTGTACGTCAACAGTCTGCTTTATTTCGAAATGCTTACGAGTGTTTTCCCTAAGCCGCCTTTTATGACATACACGGGTAAAAACGGTATTCTTAATCCGAAACCAGACGAAAATTCGTAATCTGATCACCCAACCACTCGGCTATCGTAGCTGTTTGAAAATAATTTCGGAAAGAATGTATACTTAGGCGGCATTTTTATGGCTTCAAAGTGTAACGGTTGGTTACAGTTTCTATACAAACAAAAATAAGCTAGAGCTTTGTCGCAACTAATCTGCAGGCCGTTATGTATTTACTGGTCATGATTTGGATTGACTAACCGTCCGATGGCGGTATACGTACCCATCTGTTATCTGTTTTTAGCTAATGAAATTCTCAAAGATATTTTTATGTTATAAATTTTTAAAGATGTTGTTACGACAGCCGAGTGGTTGGGTGATCGAAATTCGAATTCGATCCTCATTTGGCAAGCTCGTACCAATGTGTTTTTTCAAAAATTATGTATGACTTATATCGTTAGCTTGGAGATAAAAGACGGCAACAGGCGCACCACCTGTCTCGATGACCCCAAAAATTTCTCCGCTGAAACGTGAATCGAAAAGACTTAATTGTCTTGACCTCTGTCTACTCCAGTATTGGGAATGCCGTGAAGATATTTATTTATTTATTTTTATTTTGTCTTGTAAGAGACGAAACCCACGGGAAGTTTACCAGTTTCATATAGTTTAGATATAACCCGTCATTTTAAATAAATCATACTCCCTATGAAAATCAAGTTTCGTATCCTACCGGCTGCTATATCTACAATATCTACTAGAAGTATGTCGCCCGTACCCATAGACTTACGCTGAACTCTATGATACACCACAAAAATTATTACGCCTATCTCACGCAGCCCAGGGCAAGGCACGATATAGCATTATTACCCTCCATGACTTGCCGCACGTACGTCTCACTGCGTCTGTCTAGCTGTTTGTCCATACAGTGATAACGCCAGAATCGTGTTATTACAACTGCACTTGAGCGATAGCACTATCTCGTCCGGGTCACAGGCGCGACCGGACAAAGATCGCACCTTTCTCAGTTTACTGGAAAAAAAATATGTCTGCGGCTGCCGGCAGCTGCGATAATGTACATTATTTATTATCTTCATACATTTCGCAGTACATAGGTGGTAAGTGGTCTAGACAGTTTAGTCCTTACGACTAACATTTATTTGGTGACAAGGTGACAAATAGTGATCTTACCGTCGTTTCAGTTTTCAAGCTCATCACACAATATATATTCAAATAGATAAATATTAATATATACCAATAAACATGTATGACTCGAATACAAACATTCATCACACAAATGTTTGTCCACAGGGGGATTCGAACCTGCAAACCTTAGCTTCGAAGGCAGAGTTACATCCAACTAAGCTATTCATTCTTCATCCTTTCATTCTTTCTCCCTCGTCGACCCATCTTTCACATTGTAATTAAAAATTTCTTTATTAAAATAAAAATGCTCGACATTACTTGAAGGTTAGATTTGAATACATAAGTAGTTTACATTCTTTTCCACTCCGCCCTCAAAATAATTTTCTGCTAAGTACTCCAAAACACTCTTCTTCTTTCTGTGCTAACTCTTTCACTGTTACCGCTATACGACTTTGGAATTCTCTTCCCCTTTATATTAGACAATCTCAATCTCTTTCTATCTTTAGAACTAAATTAAAACTTCATTACCTATCCTTTTAATAATCTGTCGTCTATTGCTTAAAGAAAATTTCTTTTTCATTTACCTTCTAATCCCTTATATATTAATTCTTTAATTTCATATGGTATATATATTACATTATACATATTATTTTGTACACCCTTTCCGCTTTCTTTAAAAGAATCCTTTTCCCTAAGGTTGCCCGTAAGAGATCGCTGTTTGAGCGGTAAGGCCGCCTTTTGTACTAATGTCTATTGTAATTGTAATTTCTATGTCAGTCTTGGTGTACAATAAAGAATATTTTACTTTACTTTTACTCCACCTCAATTGAGGCGCCCGAAATGCGTCATTATAGACGATGATGACGCAATCACCCGTGTCAACAATGCGTATGAGGCCCCGCCCCCTACGTACTTTCGCACACACATAGACACAAGCCATCGCGCCATCGTCGTAATTTCACGACTATCACGAGACTTTCTCGTGGTCGTAGTCGTCACTAAATGGATAGCACATGATCCGAGAGGAGATTTTCCTCCAAACTAACTGGGGCCCTCGGATCGCATTGCCCCTCCCCCATGTCGGAAGTCATCTCTTTCGTTCTAGAGGACTCAGCGCTTCGCAGCAGCAGCCATAATTGTCTTCAACTTCTAACTTGCGAGCCTCTCCTCGCAAGTCTCCTTAGACGAAGCTGTAAAGGCCTCCGGGCCAACAGCATCCCGTGGATGGTTTTAGTCGGTATGCTTCTCCTTCTGAGATTCGAGCCCGACACTGTTCGTTTCGGTGGCCTCCCGGCCAAGGGACGTTCGTGCATAAAACATTTCCTCCACGGTTATCAAAAAAAAAAAACTTTACTTTTACTTTAAATTCGGAAAAAATATGTGAGCGTTTGATATAAGTTTGTTCAAAATATTATCGGATTCGATTCCCAGACGGGTCAATGTAGAAAACCACTTTTCTACATTATCTTCGGTCTGGGTGGTGGTGGTCGTTGTTTTCGTATACATTAAACAAGTGATTTAGCTATTTTGGGATCAGAGCAATGTATGTGATATTGTCCCTCTCTATGTATGTATTAATTTATTTAAAAAAAATATATGACTTTTATCTCGAATATACATAACAACGGCCTGTTATGCCTTTCGTGTAATAAATGTTTGACATAATCGGATCGGCGGTCGCAATTCCAGACACCTTGCTTCATAGACGCTCCCTCTTCACTGGTGTACTAAATTTTGGTCTGATATTTTCTACATAGTAACGATACAACATACTTCTTCTTTTTTTCTTCGTATAGCCTTCTTCTTCTTATAGCGTGTAAAAAGTCCTCAGTTGAACATAGGCCTCCCCAAGGATCTTTGAAAGCAGGATCACTAACAAATTGGGCTGTCAGGCTGTCTAACTATGTACATATATATGTACATTTATGAATTTTTAATTATGTAAGTAAAATTAGCTTAACGGGCTATGCTCGGAGTTCTTCTGCGTCATAAAATTCAAAGCAGAACTAAATAAATCGGCTTCCCCGGATTTGAATTGAAAATATATCTTTACGCATTTTTTAATATTGGGGTAAACAGAGATGTAGACTATTAAGTTCTTTCGATCCACTTTTCACTGTAGATTAAAAGAGACAACGTGTGCGTGGTAAGAGCTAGAACCGTTATTTATGGAAATATTTGGTAGAGGACCAGGTTCAGCAGAGGCTTTATAGAAAGCAGAACTTTAGATAGGCTGTAAATATTATGAAATTTTGTTAATAATAAATTAGAGATTTTTATGTTTAAATAACACATGCGGGATTCAAAACTTGTACATATCTATACATCATAACATTTACTTTGCATAGTTGGCTCGGCAGAATGCTGGGGTAGAAAAAGGTCTAGGCAATTAGTTTAGACCTTAGATCTAGACACCATTATAATCTAGACCTTTCTCAAGACAAGTCCTTATGACCCTCCTTCCACTGAAGACTTTGTTTTTAGTATAAATTGACAGGTAGTGAGCCTGTTGCCGTCTTTATGTCCATCCTAAATATATGTACCGTACATAAATTTTGAAAAACCTACCGTGCCTTCCACCGGAGAATCGAACTAGGGTTTGAATCGATTGTCGATCACACAACCACTCCTTTATCGTGAATATATTTTTATCTTTACGCAATATTCTATACTGGGTTACGCGCTTACAATGAAGTTCTTTAGTCCCATTTTTCACCAATTATGTCCTTTAGACCAATTTTTAACCATAAATTTGTGTGTGTGAAGATATTGCATCTATCTATAGCTATAAAAATATTTAGATACTACGTATGCGACTATAATCGCGGTGAATAATAAACAATGGTTGAACGAAGCATCGTGAAGTATTGACGGATCGCGTGCGGTTGGCAGTGCGTGCTCATCGATATTTGTTGCAGATGCGTTACAATTTGATCAAAATAAAGATAAGAAAGGAGCATGCAGATTTTTGTTAGCATGGTTTACGTTACCTGTGCCAAACAACGTTTGTTTTTGTGACGTACTCAACTGATTTAAAATTAATTTTTATTGCAAACTACCATTATACGTAATAGTAATTGATAATAATAAATAGTGACAATGTCAAATACATTACTTTAATCCCAACGTAGCTAAAGCTCTTGGGTTATTAAAGGTACGACAAACACCCAGACCCGAGACAATGATAGAAAAACTAATTGTCAATTTTGTGGTCCGGGAATCGAACCCGGGACCTCACAGCTCTCCTCGATCACTGTATGCACCACCACCACTACACTCAAACCAGGTAACATATACCACCAACGAAAACGCGACACGTGTTTCGCCTCAAAACAAGGCATTATCGAGCGAGTAGACTCTACGATGAGCGACCGCAGAGTCTGGACTCTTGACTCTGTGGGAGGGAGGGTGGTGCTCTTCTTCTCTTCTGACCAGGTAACATATACCTTTTTATATTTTCATGCGTTATGTTGCGAAGTAACTTTTTCAGTAACAACTTTACAATGAATTACCGCAAAATAACGCCTGTGTAAATTAATGCTTATTTTACAGTGGAGTCATGTAGTATTTTCGTTTAAGTTAAGGATTGCCTGTTGGAATCTCCCCATCATCATCATAACAGCCTGAAAAATCCACTGCGGGACCTAAGCCTGTTCCGTACCATAACCGCCACGCATGCTAAGCGGATTGACAGTAGCTGTACCAGGCATCTTCCACATTAGATGCTGCTGCCCATCACCAGTCTGATGAAATTTAGTTTGCTATTTTCCCAATGTTAAACCCGCTGTCTTTCGGCAGCCAATTGCCTTTACAAAGATTACTCGACTCTCTTGCGACACCAACGGGAAGAAATAGGCTGTTATAAAAGAATGTTCCACCCCCTAGAGGTTAGGCAAACGAATCGAATCTCCTTGAGTACAAATACTAGTATGCGAATATGATTTTTATCTATATCAATTTATAATTTATTTTAATCTGTCTTAATATGTATACATAGACATATGTAAGAATATTGTACTGTTAGCTTGGACACTAAGACAGCGACAGGCTCACCACCTGTCACGTTGTTTCAAATAGGTTTAGGTGAAACTTGGCTCGAAACGGCTTAATTGTTTAGACCTTTGTCTTCTCTAGTATTAGGATAATGCGTGAAGATATTAATAAAAGAAATTGATATGAATTATTGTACTCGAATCGCGAATGTTATTATTTACATATTCTTCAATAATATATGTCAGTAACCTAAGTTGGCTTTAATTTTTATTTCTTTTTTGTAATCCTCATAATTATCTAATAATTTTGAGAAATTATCAAGTTTAAGATAAAAACAAAATATACGTATATGATGATAAACATTAATTTGGTGATGATAATAATGGACGTGAAGTAAACAAATCATTATCATAACGATTGGAGGTAGGTGTTTTGATAAACTTTAATAAAGAAAGTTTATCACCGAAAACTTTTTTTATCGATAACCGAATATTTTTATCACAAAACAATACCTTGTAATATCTCTCTCTCTCTCTCTCTCTTAATGATAAGTGTGAATAGACACAAGCGCAATTTCAGGATTTCTGTAGAGGCCTTTAAAAGAAAATTTGGGGAGGGCCAAAGACAACTGAGAGTTTGAAATTACTTTATTCACTGCACAAAACGTTAAGTCACGATAGCCGAGTGATGGGAATGGAATGGTGGTCGGAATTTTTCGAGTCGAGAGACCAATGGATTTTTCAAAAACGTATGTACGAATTACATCGTTGACTTGGTCATAAAGACGGCGACGGGCTCACAACATATCACGTTGTTCCGAAAATATCTTCGATGGAAAGTGGGTCAAAGGGACTTAATTGTTTAGACTCGACCTCTCCCCTGTATTGGGAATTGCATGAAGATATTTATTTATTTATTTACAAAAGGAAAGTCAGAAGTGCAAGATTGCTCATCTTTAACTAATTTTAAACATTTATTTTAAAGGGCTGTGGCGCCACATTAGACATTAGTAGAGCCAGCTTTGTGTAGTAGCAGGAATCAACTGAAAACCAGTGCTGCAGTCTTACTGCAGCATTACGTTGAGTTCGACCTCTTTTTGAGCACACCATTTCTTACATTTAAGTTTTATGCAACAGCTGTCAGTATTCATGTGTGTGTGATAAATAAAACTCTTTATTTCTTTCTTTTTTTTTCTTTCTCTTTTCGTTGCTATGGTATATGGATGTAGGCTTAATTATTAGTAATGGAGAGTATGGGGATTATCGAAAAATACCATAAATTCCGATTACGATTTTAATTGGGTTTACCTACAGTGTCATCAGCGTTATAAGGGTCCGGTGCAAGTTTCTGTAATTGCGCTATAAAAACAATCCTAGCAATTTTGCGCTTCTCGAGGCTCTGTACCTTGCGCATCTATGCCTTAAGCATCTAACATAACTTCCTTGAGATATTCTCTATTAGTCATTCATTCCTCGATATGTTATCTGTCTCCATTAGTGTTGTTAATTGTGGGGCCGCCATTTTTGTTTTTCAAAATTGGGGACAGCATGAAAGATTTTTAGATATGGAAAATAATATTCATTTGATAATGTGTTCGCGATTAAAATCCAGAACAGATGTTTTATTGTTTTCGTAAATATCACTTGTTCGTAAGGATTACTTGTTCTGAGAAGTAAATAAAAGTATTGGAAACGGTGTTCTCTTTTGTTTACCATGTGGTAACGACATTAGAATTTATTCCGTGGGTGTTCCAAAAGAGGACTAAGGCCCTATCGAGGCAACATATTCTATTAGTAGGTATAATATACTCTACAATATACTGAAGAGTTACGATAGTCGAGTGGTTGGGTGGTGGGAATATCGAGTTAAGAGACCCGAGTTCGATCCCCAGGTGGCAGACTCGTACCAATGAGGTTTTAACAAAATTAATTTACGAATTATGTCGTTGGCTTGGACATAACGATGGCGACGGGCCCACCAACTATAACGTGGTCCCGAAAATATCTTCGGTGGAAGGTGGTTCAAGGGGTCAAATTGTTTAGACTAGACCTCTGTCTACCCCTGTGTTGGGAATCGCGTGAAGATATTTATTTATTTTATTACAATATACTTAATAAATACAATATACTCGTGGTTTCTTTTTCATTTGGGTGTAGTTTTTACAGAACCCGTTTCATATGGATTATGGACTCTGATTCTTGCAGATTAGGAACTTAGAAGGACGTACATACCGACGGACATACCTACGAAAAAAAACATCCACGGGAAACTGAACGCAGCATTGTACAATTTCTTTCTTTCGTAGTTCGATTCCATAACACGAGTACTTAAGATTTTTTTAATTTACTATTATTATTATATATTCATATTCGTGTATCTTAATATATTTCTATAAGTATAACGTTAACTTGAACAGTAAGCCGGCGATGGGCTCACTACATGCCACGTGGTACAAGTAATGCTTCGGTGGTCAAAAGGACTTTGTTGCCTAGACGTCTGTCTACAATTATGTTACAATGAAACTAATTTATGGATTAAACGGTATAATTGGCGTTAACAGTACAAATGTATGATTTAATTTAAATACTAATATTATATAATTTTAATTAAGTCTTATCAAAATTCGGACGAATCCGGAACAAGTTGAAGCAATAGGCTCCCTAGCCACGTGCAAGGAAGTGCTCGCACGAATAGACTTTGGCAGACACGCGGCAGACGCCTGACCGTCTGTCCGTTATTTTTATATCGAAAACCGATAAAGTATCGGTAACTACGCACTTTTGACAGAGTCAAATCAACCGTTTCCAATTGCGTCTTTAGTAATTAAACACACGGAAGCATGACGTAATAATTATAAAAATAAATCATGCTTGTAAAGATTTGTAAAAGTACTTTAAAATAGACAGAGACATCATGATATATATTCTCTGATCCTAAAGTGAATATCTAAATCACTTGTATTATAGAATCTAAAACAACGTAGGTACCATAATCGCTTGATTCGAGATAATGTAGAATAAGTGGTTCCCTACATTTTGACCCGTCCGAAAATACAACTTGGGACCTCAGAGCTTGAAAGAGCACATTGAAAACCGTAGACGAGACTGTCAAGTCCCACTGGCACGGTTTATATTGTATATATTTACAAACCGTGCCAGTGGTGATTCAGCCTAATAATATTTATATATGACGTGAGAGGCGACTAATGTAAATCCTTGACAAGATGGTTACTTACAGATGGTGAGATAACCATATCGATAAAAAAAAATTAAAACAAATCAAAAAGTTTTCCTCATTTAAAAAAAATAACATCTTCTTCTTTGTACCTGGCACATCTACACTGAAAAAGAAAATAAAAAGAGAAAACTTTTTACTTTTAATAATGCATTTCTCTTTCGTACAATTTTAATTAGGTATTACAATATTAATCTTCGAAAACCTACAAAAGTATTAGGTAAGCAATCTTTTGGCGTTTATCAGGATTTGAAGACTTGACCTCAATTGTTTCGTATAACTTGTTCGGCGCTTGTTTGCGGTCCTATCATCGGAAACGTCCGTCACTAATTGGGTAACGGGCGTCCGACGCGGATCTGCCTGCGTGACGTCCGTACTGACCAGGATTTTTCCTATTACTATTACGTCACTGCGACGGTTTTCTAGCACAATGTATCCTATAATTACGTTGATATAAATAAATAAGTACGTAAGCTGTTCCGATTCCAAAATAAGTAGCTAAAGCACTTGTGTTGAGGAGTCAGAAACAACTAAGGCACCACAAACACCCAGATCTCAGGAAATGTAGAAAAACTATTTTCTACATTGATCCTTCTGGGACTGGACCGGTGTCCAGAGGTCCTGGTGTACCTCTGGGCTGGCGACACCATACGCTACACTTCCCGGGAGGTTGTCAATATATAACTAACATATTATTTTCTTTGCTAACGCTCTTAAAGGCTTCTAATTGTGTTAAAAAAAATAAAAAAAAACGACACCTACGGAGTTTCATTCGCCGATTTCTTCTCCTACTGAGAAACCTTTTCTTTATGGAAACGGTGGTTGATAAAAAAATAAAGACTCCACAAGTAAATTTATGTAGTAATGCCTTTAATTTAAATTTTATTACATCTTTGAAAAGTAAATATTAATTTAGAAATATAGAACCCTGGGTCGTGTAGTGATGGAGTAAGAATATGCCACCTTCTTTCTTCCAGTGGGTGTCGTAAGAGGCGACTAAGAGAAGAGGGAAACTGCCTTGAACGATGTAATGGCAACCGACCGATGGCGAGGTAAACATTTGCTAAAAAATACCAGACCAAAATCTGGCAGACCAGAGGGGCAACAGCGTTTAAGGTGCCGCGACCGCCAATCCGCTCGTCAAGCATGGCAGTGGACTTTTACAGGTAATTTTAGGGAGTGAGTGACAGGTGGTAAGCCTATCACCTTCTTTATGTCATAGCCAATGATGTAAATCGTAAATGTATTTTTAAAAAACCCAAGGTATGAGCCTACGACCCGGGGATCGAATTCGATCACCTAACCACTCGGCTATCGTGACTAAAATATATGTAATTTGGTGTAATTTTTTTTTAATGTAACCGTTGTTATTGACTTTCTATTTGTGTAGCTATTAAAAGAAATATTTTATACCAAAAAGTGAGAAGAAATATTTTATACCAAAAAGAAGTCACGTTAGTCGAGCGGTTGGGTGGTCGGAATTTCGAGTCAAGAGACCCGAGTTCGATCTCCAAATAGCAGGCTCGTACCAATAGGTTCATCATCTCATCACCTGTCACGTTGTCCCGGAAAATCTTGGAAGGTGGGTCAAAGGGACTTAATTGTCTAGACAAGACTACTGTCTACCCCTGGGAATGCGTGAAGATATTTTTTTTCAAGAAGTGAGAGAGATAATCAAAACTTTATATTTTATACAAGCGTCATCATCAACGAAATGTACATGAATAGAAGTACATCCAGCTTTTACTAATATTGAATATACAATATGTCTCGTATCGTATCGTATATTATAGCCTATATAAAGTATACGGCACAAAATATATATTCTGCTGCTTATGCCGAGCCCGTGGGGTCTCTAATTTCTTATAATATATGTTTGTCTCAAGACAAGAGACAAAAATCTCCAGTAAGAACTGATTTAGACACCTTTCAAATACATACAACTATTTTACGGTTTTAATATGTGTTGGGTGTTATTGTATTCTCTGGCTTTTCGGTCACTATCGGAGTTTGGATACCACTTCATCGACCAAGGTTGGTAAATTGTAGGTCAGACGCATAGCAAACAAAGATTATGTTATCAAAGTAAATAATATGTACTTTTATCTAAAGCCTATCAGGAAAAAACCGTCTAACAGTAGACGTTGCAAAAGTTTAAAATTTATTTTAAATTACAACATGTTGTGTACATGTTATGTTATAATTTGTTACAGATGATAGTTTCGTTCTCTGTTCAAGAGTCGTCTGAATCCGTTAATCTAGACTACCATTGATACAGGCTGTATAAGTACGTGTAATGAGATATCAGGGTTTTTAGAGAGTCTGTACTTTTTTCATGTTATAAGTTCATAAAGTAGTAAATTCTTTGGAGAGGAATTGCCAAAAACTCCTTCTCAATGATTTTGGGACAGATGCCCAAGCTAACTCTAAGATACTTACATACATATCTATTAACGTAGATATATACGTACATATATAAATATAAGTACAAAAAATAAATGAATCGAGCACAGACATTCATATTCATCACAAAAATGTTAGCACCGAGCGGGATTCGACACCCATAGGTTCAAACGCTAACTCGGCTAGCTTGTAATCATCAACATCAATATTTCCAGAAACATAGATTATAAACATATATAAATGTAATTCAGTAACTTACGCGCTTATCAATGTTTACTGCCCTATCAACAGACTACAAAAGTAGGACCTGCGTAAAAATACATCAAAATCATCACGTGGGGCGAAACACGTGATCATAATCAATTAAAATTTATTTAAAACATATATTCACGCCATTCCCAATACACGGGGTATACGGAGGTTTAGACAATTTAGCCTTTTCGACCCAACTATCACCGAAGTAATTTTTTTAAACAACATGACAGGTGGTGTGCCCTTCGCCGTTTTTATGTCCAAGCCAATAATAAAAATCGTACATAAGTTTTGAAAAAACCTATTGGTACCAGCCTTGGGGATTAACCTCGGGTCTCTTGACGCGAAATCCGATCACCCAACCACGCGACTATCATGACCTTAAAACTTATGTAGAAGTAATATAAACTGCGACCTTTGTTGTGACATCAAAGTGTTAAGCGCAGGCTTTGGAAGCCGCGACTAACTAGCTAGACAAGGATCCACTACAGCCTCACGTCCTGACGGTTTGCGCGAAGCACCCTTCGACTAGACGAAGGACGTGCCGACCATAATAGAATGGGCGATCGTTATGTGGCCATGGCACAACATACCTTGCACCGTAGGCGTTCTAACCTAAACGTCAAGAATACCAAACTTAAAATGACATATGCACACAGCAAACACGATAATATTTTGCTGATAATACCATTACCACATATAAGATAGTATAATATGCAATATAATGAATGTCATTTAGTAAGACGTAACTTTTTGTAATTGTATCAAATTTTATTTAATCCCTGTCTTACATGATCTTTGTGACTCACATCAAAGATTATATAATCATTACGTTGATTATAATAAAATTTCTAGCAATCAGTCAATGAATAAGAAGATTAAAATTGGACCCTAATGGCAAATTAAATAAAATTATCTTTGAAAATTGGCATGACTGGCTTATTATGTTTACCGATGCATCAAAGATTGAAAAAGAAGGTTTTGTCGGTTCAGCAGTTTGGATCCCTAAATTTAGTATTATTTTAAAATGTATATCCTCACCAAGAACATCAGTCTTCAAAGAGATATCCCAATTAAGCCGTGGTTTTTCCGTCATCGTGTAGCAAGTAAACTAAAACCTAGCTAAATTGAGGATCCGAGATAACTCGTATTTGTGAGTGCGGACTTGGCGAGGGGACCGTCAACCACCTGTTTTTTGATTGCCCTAAACTAATATACTCCCTGTATGATGTCCTACCACAATACATTCCACGTCCTGTTAGTGCTAACTTTTTGTTATCTCTCATGTTTACCCACTTTGCAAACATAATGTGTGATTTTATTAATACTAATTACATTAATTTATAATTAGTTACTAACTCGGTGAAGGAGAATTTTTTAACAAATTCTATATCTTTTGTTTTAGTTTTAGAGTTGGTGGCAGGTTAAAGCTACTGCAAATGAAATCTATTAGCTTGATTTAGTGTCACTCCCATGACTGACTTGACATTGGCAGAATTCTTCTAAGAGAGGTCATATAACAAAGAAAGAAGCAAAAGAAGAAGAAGATTAAAATATTTAAATTATCATCAACATCATAAAGGCCTGTTACAAGACATAAGCTTCTCACGTTTGAGATGATTTACGAGCTTGACTCGGCGCAGACAAGCGGATTGGAGATCATAGTACCAGAAATTTTGCACCTTTGACGCTGCTGCCCCCCTCTCGCCTGCTGATTTTAGATCTAGTTCTTTGAGATAGTTACCCCGCCATATTTTGGTAACTAATTTTAAGGCTTTTCCTTAAGTTAGCCACGATAGCCGAGTGGTTGGATGATCGGAATTCGAGTCGAGAGACCCGAGTTTGATCCCCAACGTGTGTATAAAAGTTTTTTCAAAATTTTTATGTACGATTTATGATGTTGGCTTGGACATAAAGACGGCAACGGGCTCACCACCTTTCACGTTGCCCCGAAAAATGTCGTGGAAGGTTGGTCAAAGGGACTTAATTGTCTAGGCTAGACCTCTGTCTACTCGTGTATTGGGAATTGCGTGAAGATATTTATTTACTTGTGTTATGGAAAAAGAAACAAGTGAAAAAGTGTTTTTCTAAAAAGTGATTTCCTACATTGACCCATCCGGGAATCGAACTTGGCAACATCATGAAAACCGGTGTATACGCCACTCGATCATAGAGCACAGCAACGGGAAAGTAATTAACTATTATCTCTGAGGTAAATACTCTAATAAATATAGAAAGTTCTTGAATCGCCTCATTGCAACCAGACGTCCAAAGTTCATCGCGCTCAGACCTCAGACGGCTCGACCTATTTTTCCACGTAATATTCTTTATATAATCGGTAATGTACACGGAAGGAAAATTTTACTTGCTGAGTTCATCGATATTATTAATATAATGTACTAAAATGTTACCTCAATTCCTTACGATTAAATAACTAAACATTAAATAACCCAGCCTTTGAGATAATTGTAACATAAATATCGATGAACTCAGCAAGTAAAATTCTCCTTCCATGTACGGCTAATGCCGATCTTATATTTGTATTCCATGTGGGTTATTCCGTGTGGCAACGGCGTAAGAATATTGCCACTCCCTTTCTTCCCGTGGATGTCGTAAGATGCGACCTTGAATGTCCTTATGGTAACCGATAGCGGGATAACCATCTTTTAAAATATCAGACCAAAATTATGAGACCGAAGATGGGCGTGCGTCTGAGGTGTGACTGGTCTGGCACTGCGATCGCCAATCCGTTTGCCAAGCGTGGCGATTATAGCAAATCCTCCCTATGGGAGAGGTTTATGTCCACAGTGGACTTTAAATAAAATAGATTTTTGTAAAAAAAACACGATACTTTAGTGTTTGGATGATCGGAATTCGAGACAAGAGACCCGAGTTTGTTCCCCGTGTATTGGTACCAAT
The DNA here is from genome assembly GCA_029286605.1 of Sericinus montela. Classification (NCBI taxonomy): domain Eukaryota; kingdom Metazoa; phylum Arthropoda; class Insecta; order Lepidoptera; family Papilionidae; genus Sericinus; species Sericinus montela. The sequence goes on from JAGSMR010000015.1 coordinate 16,665,128, forward strand.
GAGATTTTTCAAAACTTATTTACTATTTTATCGTTGGCTCGGACATAAGGACGGCGACAGGCTCACAACCCGTCACGTTATCCCCAAAAAAATTCTTTGGTGAAAGGTTGGTTGAAAGGATTTAATTTCCTGAACCTCTGTATACCCCAGTATTGGGAATGGCGTGATAATTTTTTTTAATATGTGTTTATAATCGTTTATTTACATATATGAATTTCGTGCATCCCGAAAACTATTCAAGGTTTTAGACAATATTTTTGAGTTTATCAAGGCGTCATATCTGAATTATGATTAATACGAAAATTGTGACAGTATTTTATTTATTAAAAGGAAGACTAACATTAATAGTATTCCTGTTAACCAATCCAATTAAGCTGTGTGCTTGTGTGTGGATCAGTTGAGGACAATAGTCGAATGGCGATTCCGAATCTGCATCACAGTCTACACCATAAACAGTCAATAAATAAATAAATAATATTATATTATATTACATTATACGCCACTCGATATCCGTAGTCATATGTTCACACCGGTTTCTTGTTGTTGCCAGCTCTGAGGTCCCAGGTTCGATTCCCGACCGGTCCAATGTAGAAAAATACATTTTCTAAACTGTCTCAGGCATGAGAGCTTGTGCCACCTTCGTTTGTTTCTGTTACCTATATTATTGCAATAGCATTTTCCCTAACCATTGCAAATTGCAAAGACAAGATTAACAATAATGGGCATTATCTTTAATATCGTACCAGAGTAAATACAAGATAAATGAGCCACTGGTATGGGTATAAGAATAAAACTACGTCACCCCTTCTAGAGAGAAACTATGAGAAAAGCCAGAAAAACTTCTTCTCCATCTGTCTTTTCATTTTGGTTTGAATTCTCTTCGATCTTCGTGACCCCGCTACCTGTCGGACGTTATGCGAATAATGAAATTCCTTTTTTTTTTCAATACGTCTATACCAACAGACTAACTGTTTGCATCGTTACAACTGCCTATTGACATGTTTAAGAAATTAAACTTTATAGGAAGGTTTATTTTAATATAAATGAATACGTTAATAACAGCAAACCCTGGGAACGAAGTGATCGCGCGAAGAAAATAAAAATTCTACTTATTAGTGTATAATTATTACAATATCATTAAAAACTAGGTAACGCGCGACTTCATGAACGTAAAAAAATATTATAAGTATTTTTATTGGTAACTTTTTTAATTTTCTTTGTTTACTTTTTTAAATCGCTTGCCCCTCTTCTCCGTGCCAAAAGAACACACATAACTGAACACGTAGTGGTTAGGAAAATCGAAGTTTTTCCGTAATGCGCGCACAAGTGCGGATCTTTTTATTTTATTTAGATAAAAAAAGTACCAAAAAAAGATAACTATGGAAGTAACTTTTGCCTTTTGTTCTCTATTAGAGGAAACTCATTATGAAACAAAAAAGATACATTTTATAGTGAATGTTTATTCTTATTTCGCTAAATAAATGATTTGATTTGATTTGACAAATCCTTTTTACAAAAACGGAAAGGTCTTCTGATGGTAGTTAAGCTAAAACAGTAATGATGAGTTACACCATTTATTTATCTATTTATTATGCACCTTAATAAATTTGAAGGAACAAAGGCGAACTTAATGTTAAAAGCATTCTCTGACAGTCAACCTTAAGACAGTGGAAAAATATTGAAAGCGGTTACAAAAAAATAACCTTTAAAAATGATATTAAAGACATCAGACAATATGATTAAGTGGTAATTTATATATAGGCAAGGTAAGACAATCCGCTATGTATTCTTAATCAACAGTCAAGTTCTTTGAAAGTTTGACTTCACGCAATCATTACTAAAATTTACCCAGACGCACTAAAGTCTATGTCAGGTCGGGTTAAATATGTTTAGATAGTGTCGTCGCTAATTAGCGGCTGCTCGCAAAGTAATTACTTGATTTTTACCGTCCTCGTCGAGTTGGCTCGTAAAACAGTTTACGTTTTATCACAGCTCCGTCTACTGTAATGGTGACCACGATAGTCTTCTTATATGAGGACAGTAAAATTTTAGGATCAGACCAATATATGTGATGTTGTCACTGCCCATTTATTTGTCTCTATATCTTGCAGATCTCGAGACTGTGGTTGCATTCCTGAATATAAATTTTAAAATAGACAGCTCGAACTAAAATAACAATTTATTGTAATCAAGGTAAAACTTCTGGCCACATGCCACGAGGAGTAGGGCCTTATGAAAAATATTTTTTTAAGTTGTAAATATTGTGAAATGGAAATGGTAATGTTTTTGTAAATGAATAATTGTGTTAAATGAAAAATAAATGAGATGACGAAATTGTTTTAATATTTTCACATGCGAAAACCATTAACAAATGTTACTTGGTTTGAAGAGAACTACGCCTAGTCCCACAGATGAATAACTATTTCTACACAATTCACCACCACCACACAGGAACTACATGTAACATTAAACAATGTAAGACACAAAATTATCACACGTTTCGCCTCGTTATAAAACATTATCAAGCCATTGGACGGGACGTTTGACTGCATGGAAATCAATTTGTCTTATTACAATTAATCATTTTTTCACAGAACGAAATTCATTGCATGTATGTATGTAGGTCGTATTAAACTGCAGTAATTAAAAGCCAATTTTTAAATGTGAAAAAGCAACAGAAACATGTGAAATCACTGACCACAAACCACTCGTGACTTTAGCTTAAAAATTAACTCAGGAAGTAAAATTATAATTAACTAACCAAAAAGTCACGATAGCCGAGTAAGTCACGATAGCCGAGTGGTTGGGTGGTAGGAATTACGAGTCAAGAGACCCGAGTTCAATCCTCAAGTGGCGGTACCAATGGGTTTTTCTAAAAACCTATGTACAAATTATATCGTTGGTTTGGACATAAAGACGGCGACGGGCTCACCACCTGTCACGTTGTTCCGAAAATATCTTCGGTGGAAGGTGGGTCGAAGGGACTTAAATGTCTAGACTAGACCTCTGTCTACCCCTGTATTGGGAATTGCGAGAAGGTATTTCTTTTTATTTTTTTTTAAATAACCTAAACGTCAGAGAAGTCAGTGCTGCTTTTTGCGGATTTTATATACAATAAAGTGTTTTTAAAGCAATTAAGTTTGTTAAAGATGCGGTTTTTTTTTATAGAAAAGGCCGGCTAACGAGCAGGCGGTTCACGTGATGCTAAGTGATTACTGCCGACCATGAACACCCGCAATACCATAGGCATAGCAGACGCGTTGCCGGCCGGCCCAAAATTGGGGGAGGGGGGTATGTGGGCCTCCGGTTACCTGCACTCACCAGACGAAACGCAGAAGTTTGTTAGACTTCTACTTCACGCCGGTATTCTGTGAGGTCGTGGTACTTTTAATGAGAACTTTTGATGAGAACGTGTAACAAGAAATCGATCCTCGCCGGCGGCTCCAGTAAGTTATCAACTTTAAATCCTAAATATAACTCGTGTTCTGGGTTTAAGAAGAACGTATCAAAGTATTATATATTCATATAAAAAAGTTTCCAGATACTATGTCATCCCCTGGATGGGATGTTTGGAATCAGTGAATCAATTTGTACTTAGTTTATTTTTGTTTGAAAAATGATTGAGGGATGCTCAAGATGTTTTCAGCTTTTTGAAGATTAGTTCTATTCTCTGTGATACCTTACCTACTAAGCACCTTACTACATACCTATGAAGAGGCAGGATTAACTTAAACTTATCTGGTCGATCCCTTGTTTGGCATCTAAATAGTTACTTTCGGGAATTTTTTAAATGTTTGATTTAGTATTATTTATTTACGTGCTGAATATTTTCTTCAAATTTGATTTGACATGCCCGAATAATTCCTCAATATTCATAATTCCTCACATAAAAAAATTATATTTCGCTACATAATTATAATAATCCCTTTCAGAGAAGACAGTGAGGTCTCCCTGTGATGATAGGAAATCATGTAATGAAGGCGTGACAGGTTCATTGGATGCAGAGTCTAGACGACCGAGGGCATGAAATAACCTGATATAAATCATCGCAATCTACTTGGTAATTACCTCAAATGAATCAATATTATTAGGTAATATCTCACACGCGGTTTATTCATTAAAGTTTATTCTACAACAACTTCAATATGTTTCGGTTCGAATGATTATTGTGAAACTTATGTTTAATTGAGCGGTAAAACTTTAAAATCATCAAAGAAAAGTCTGTTATTCAATTATTTTTCGAAACATTTTTCTTAAAATATTTAATAATTTACTATTTCTTTATTCATGTATGCACATTTCTACTGGCATCGATGGTTAATTTCAATATTCTTGGTTATTTAAACAACGCTAAAACAAAACAGGGTATTTGTTCTGCTTTTTTTCAAGCTTTCCTTTTCGAACTAATGGCCGCAGAAAAAAGGGTCTGTTAAAAATCTTCAATATCTTCCAAAGTGCCTTGCTTTATGAAATACAGACTAAATTAAAGAATACTTAATAACACATAATAGAATATATAAAACATATTCTTCTTTTTATTAATTTGTGATAATTGTATAAAAATGTAAAATAAATTCTTTTTCAAATTTAGTTCCAAAAAATTAAAGTCAATTGTTTCGCGTTTCCTTCAGTTATGCAGTAAAAAAGGTATTAATATGGTGTTTTGCTATATACATTTTGTTATTCGGAAATCATCATGTCGTTAATCTCTGAAGAATGTACCTGAATGCTGAAAATGCTTGAATATGGGCACAGTCAGCGAAATGTAGCGAGAACTGTTGGTATAATACTTTCCACAGTTTAGCGAGCACTCCAACTTTTCCATGAAACTAGATCCAAACTTCGAAGACCAGGAACAGGCTGCACAACAATAATATTGAGAAATCACTTTCTTATGGCTGTTGAAGTAAAGAATCATCATTTATGAGCTAGAAGAAACAATCTGAGTACTGATACAGTAGAATATAATACACAGTAAGGCAATCAAAAACATATTTAATGTTGGGCTGCAAGATTCTACTTTTTATATATAATATTAAACCTTTAATATGTTACTATAGATGTTTAATTTTAACTGACTTAAAAAAAAGGTGTAGGTTCTCGATTCTCAATTTTATATATAATTTTAAATTACCTCATAACTCCGACTTGCAAACCGATTTTGAAAATTCGTTTTTTGTTTCAAAGAGTTCCATTCCAGTTGGGTACCATGTCATCCAGTTATATCACATATTTCACCTCTTTTGTGATGTAATTTGTGTCTAGGGCGATACGTTCTCGTATAAGTATGATGAGCTGTTGAAAGAAGTCACTGTTCTGCACTCCTTTATGGTTGGAAGACATGTTCGTGCGACACGTTCGTTGGAATGTACTTGGTACACGGAACTTGTACATTCAATGATAAGAAAGGAATTGGGTGTCTAATGGTTTACATAGACTGGGTAGTAGGGTTTCCGGATATTATACTCAATCGAGTACTAGTGTCTTGATAGCCGAGTGGTTCGACTCGAAATTCAAGTGATCCGGGTTCGATCCCCAGGTGGCAGGCAATAGGTTTTTCAAAAACTTATGTACGAATTATATCATTGGGTTGGGCATAAAGACGGCGACGGGATCACGGCCTGTCGCGTTGTTACAAAAATATTTTCGGTGGAAGGTGAGTCAAAAGGGACTTAATTGTCTAGACTAGACCTCTGTCTACCTCTGTATTGGGAATTGCGTGAAAATATTTATTTATGTACCAACTCATCATTATCATCAATTCTACCTTTTACGATAGCCGAGTGGTTGGGTGGTCGGAATTTCGAGTCAATAGACCCGAGTTCGATCCCCAGTTGGTACGAGCCTACCAATGGGTTTTTCAAAAACTTATGTACGAATATCGTTGGCTTGGACATAAAGACGGCGACGGGCTCACCACCTGTCACGTTGTCCCGAAAATATCTTCGGTGGAAGGTGGGTCGAAGGGACTTAATTGTCTAGACTCGACCTCTGTCTACCCCTGTATTGGGAAGTGTGTGAAGATATATATTTTTTTTTACCTTTTACCTACTCCATGGTTTCTTATGTTTATGTTCTCTAAGTATTATCGTATTCGTTACGCACGTACCTACTTTGTTCTTCATCAAAAAGGTAAAATAATCACTTATTTTAAAAAATTTGCCGGCTTCAAAAAGAAAAAACAATCATTGAATAATTTTCTTAGCTAAACTGGTTAATGTGCTAATAAACAGTACATACAGTTATTTTGACGGCGATGCCAGTAGCTAACTTTTGACTTATGCTGTTTACAGAAACGCAGTTGCTACTAAAACCATACAAAAAATACTCATTTAACAATTAGCTCTGAATTCTGTGAATAGAAGCTACGAGGTTTACAGTATTAAAAATATCTTCACGCTATTCCCAATACAGGAGTAGACAGAGGTCTAGAGTGACAACATAACAGGTGGTGAATCTGTCGCCGTCTTTATGTCTAAGCCAACGATATAAATCGTGTAAGTTTTGAAAAAAACTCATTGGTAAGAACCCGTGGTAGGTTCGTGAATGGGATGCAATTTCGTACGGGTTGGGAATCAAACTCGGGTAACTTGACACGAATTCCGATCACTCAACCACTCGTGATACTTCTGCTATTGATGCTACTAACGAAGTTTTGTATGGAAAGAAATTAAAGTAATAATGGAATAATGACTTGCACTTACATTTTATATACTGACCTACTAACGAAAATACACCAACAATGTCGTAGAACACAAAAGATTCTTGCAGACAACTGTCGGAAAATTTTACGACTAAATGGAAAAGATATTAACTTTCTCTACCTTTTTCAAGTGAATGACAGAGATGCATGTAGTTTCTTCATTATTATGAAAATTTGGAGTGACTTGCATTTTCCTGTTTTTTACTTTGAACATAATCCCTGGAAGCAGTTTAACTCGAGACTGTGTGAAACATAAACGTTTAAAATTAACGTTTTGTGGCAAATAGTATGGGTAGCATAAAATAAAAAGTACGCAGAACAATCTCATGTTTTGTAAAACGGTAAATTGTTTTAGAACAATATGGCCGATTCAATAGACTCTATTCTTGCTCCTCGTTCAAGAATACCAATTAATGAAGCTGGAGTCAGATTATGGAAGCTGTGTGACAATAAAGATGCAAATATATCTAATTCAAAAGATACTGAGGGAAACAACAAAGTTGATTTTATTAAAGCATCCGATAAATTTATAGACAAATCAACAAGTACCAACTTAAAAAATGCAGAAATTCAATTGGCAAAAGACAATAACCCTGTAACAAGTAATACGAAAAAAGACCCAAAACTTGCGGTCCTTGACAAATGGAGGGAATGCCAAGCGAAACACGAACGAGCAAGAAGAGTTGTTATTAATTCACTAAAAGAAAAATTTAGGGGCGTACAACGACAGGCAAATTTAGATACTTTCGAGGATGGCAATAAAGATTATATTCATAAAAGTATTCCAGCTATTGTAATAACTGAGGATGTCGAAGATACGTCAAATTTGAATGTAAATCGCGAATTACGGGTGCAAAGGAACTTTGATCGTGAGTCTGATAGTTTTAAAGTTAACAATAGTATTGTCGTCGATGAGGTGGTCTGTCACGCGAGGAAACTTCAGATGGGGCCAGGTGGTGAGCTGGCACAGTGGAAGTTCGCTCCTCGCGGCAGTAGGGCGGCGGGCGCGGAGGGCGAATTACGCGGGATTTTGACTGAAGCTATGCCGGTAAGTAGCTTTTAATTATAATAGTTCCTTTGACTATCTCCACTAGTTGGCTATAGTATGAACACACAAATATAAAAAAATACTTTTTTATTCATACTGCGTAGGTTTAAAAGTATGTATGACTAATTTCAAATTTCTGTGCCCTGTGTTTGATGACCTCAGTGGACAAGTGGCGTACACACTGGTTTTCATGGTGTCGCCAGCTCGGCGGTCCCGGGATCGATTCACGGTCGGGTCAATGAAAAAAACGCTTTTTTTACTTTTTCTCGGGTCTGGGTATTTATGGTAACTTCGTTGTTTCTGATTCCATGATACAAGTATTTAAACTGCTTACTTTGATAAGAGTAGTGTTTGTGATGTTGTCCTTATCTAAGTTTGTATCTATGTATTTATCGTTTGGATTAAAAAAAGATTTAAGTTAATTTTACTATTGTTGGTCCCGCCACTATGGTGCGGCAGTGGTCGCGGGTTCAAGATCTGCCCATGTCAAATTATTTTAACTAAAGTGCTGAATTTACCATGAATTCGGAGGTGATGAAAAACACACAATGTTGGAGAAATAATTACAAAATAATTTCATAATAATTTCAAATAAATAAATAATTTCAAGGAAGCGTGTAGTCCACCAGCTCGGTCAGAGGTAGCGCGGTGGGCATTTCCCTGCCCATATCTCTTTCCAGTTAAATATTAAGAGAAGGCTTTTGCCCAGCAAATAAAAGAATGTTAAACAAAATATTTATACTAAATCTGCTTTTAGTATCATTTTTGTTATCGATTCGGAGGACATAATAAGTTTCAATTACACATTAGTTGACATACAGACCCATAAATACAATTAAGTAGATAGGTATATGGTAAAATTAAAACACACAGGAATTTTTATTTTTAAACTACAGTCTCCCGCGACTTTTCACGCCGTTTAACTCTTAATCGGAACAATAATTATTTTTCTAAAATAAAAGTAGCCTAAATTACTCCTTATAACATCAGCTATCTGCCAGTGAACTACATGCACCCTTACATATGTCATATAAACACTACCCTAAAATTTGTCAGTACAAATGGGTCAGCGTATTTTACTGATCTAGGCGTCTCCTGCGCAGAGGAGTGTATCAACTAACCAAAGGTTAAAATAAGCTCAGATACCTGCCAGACGCTTTCTCTTGTTCTTCATCGTCTACTTTAACCAGTCTACAAACATTTCGGTTAAGGTTAATTTTACATATATACATACGCATATATACCCACCTATACCTACCTGTAAAACTCTCGACAGAACGGAGGCCACTTCTTTTCGTGAGGGTTTGCCATATTTGCAAAATCTGGCAAGCGGATAGGCGTTTGCTTTACCAAACACCTTGCACCTTAGACGCTGCTGACCCTCACCGGTCTTCTGAATTTTGGTCTGGTATTTTTCGAGAAGTTTATCCTGTCGTCAGTCGATAGCCTATGTTATTTACCGCATTATTATCCTTCATAATGCGGTTACCATTTTGATTTAAAAGGGCTTTTCCCGTAGTCGCTTATCACGGCACCCGCGGTAAGAAAGGATGAGGCATATACTTAATCCGTAAGTAACTACCCAACAAGGTTATTCTTAACATGACGACCTCTGTGGACGAGTGGCATAAATACAGTGGCATTTCAAGGGGTCGCCATCTCGAGGTCCCGGATTCGAATACCGGTTGGTTTAATATAGAAAAAACATTTTTCCTACATTTTCTGGGGTCTGGGTGTTTGTGGTACCTCCGTTGTTTCCGATTTCCATACCACAAGTGTTTTAGCAAGATGTACCTATCTATATATACCTAGTCAGGTCATAAATTCTGTCACATGTTTAACCTAAAATAATTAAAACAGGTTTATTCATTATGTAACTATTTATATACCAAAATGAATTTAACAAAACATAGATTCTTATAACACTAAAGTTTATTCAAAATTTGTTCAAAACGTGTTTTGAATACAGGCCTTCAATCTGTGCGGCCAGACCTCGTTGGACACGCGGAATACGGTTGCTCGGTTCTTCACTACTGTGTGCGTACACCTTATCATTTTGTTTGTTGTAGCTCTCTTCTACGGTAAAAAATTTTTCATCCAAAAAGAATTTCCCGATATTTTTTTCCCGCGTACCGCTTAAGCAAAGCACGGCATCTCTTCAGTCTCAGGTGCATTAGACGAGCATTCAAACAATGTCCTGTTTTTCTTCGATATGCCCGAAGCCCTAAGTCTTCATTTAACACCCTTTTCATCGTGGTTCTGCTTAACCCCATCTGAAGGGCAAACAGTTTCTTCTTACGTTGGGGATTTCTTTGAATTCGAGTCTTCACAGCTTTTATCACTGCTGGAGTCCTGACAGACCGAGGGCGACCACTTCTTGACCTGTCATCTACACTAGAGTCTTCATTTTATCGTTTGATGGTACGAGAAACGAATCTTTTGGTTATATTCAAATTTTTCAGTATGTCAAAAACTTGAATTGGCGCGTAAACGCAACGATGCAACGCAATAACTGCAACACGGTCTTCTTTAAGCGTCCACTCTATATTTAAAAATGAGTAAAATTATAAAAAGTATGTAGTTTTATTTTCATGAACAATTCGAAATTCGAATTAAATAAACTTTTTTGTGGCCAGCATTCTAAAGGAAAAGTTTTTACTGTGTGACAATACTTATGACCTGACTGTGTATATATGTAATATGACTGCGTGCCCTTTGTTCAGAATATTCTGAACTTCTTACACAGTTATCCATAGTCTTATTATTTATCATACTTATCATATTTACTTACAATTTATTTACTTTTACTATTATAAATGCGAACATTTGGATTAAGCTTGGTAAAGATATATATTACAACCTGGAATGGAATAAAGCCTAATCTTTATTAAATGAAAATTGTATGTTTCTGATTAATTTGTTTTGATTTGTAGTTCTGTTTGATTTGTTGTATTGAGAGTCCCGAGAGAGATATTAGCTGCTTTTTACCCCGAGAAATTGAAAGATTCTGTGATAATTTTAAGATAACGTGCGAACAGAGCACTGTGGCTGCAGTTTGACTTTCTTTCGTTTGTAGAATAAAAATAAAATATATAGGTATCACAGAGTAAATTTTATGTCTATTAAGAACGTTCTGTACTCGTAGATATTATGAAATATGTACAATATAAATAATTTATACAAATAATAAAAATATCTTCGCACCATTGGAGCAGACGGAGATCTAGACAATTAAGTGCCCACCTTTAACGGAGACATTTATTCGGGACAGCGTCACAGGCGGTGAGCCTATCGGATCTTTATATCCAAACCAAATATATAAATCGTATGTAATTATTCAAAAATCCAGTTGTACGAGCCCACCACCTTGAATAGAACTCGGATTCCTAGCATCGAATTACAATCACCCGATCTCACGGCTGAATGTAAAAATACATATAATATGTTCGTATATTACGTGTATCAGATGTATTCCTCTGTATATTCTGACAATATTACATAATTATATAGGTCATTGCACCGAAATAACTAATGGAATTTATTCTCTATCGTATCCTGTCTGCTGATAGAAAAACCATATTTATTTAACGTATAACAAACGATTTAGAACCTTACCTCCTACGGTTACGGGATAGTACATTGAAATCGTAAATTTGTATTAATCTTGTACATGAACTAAATACCTAATCTATACGCTTGATGATAACAAAATTACTAATTCATAAAATAGTATAATTTGTTATGTACACATATAAATGACCTAGGGGTATTTTAACAACGTATAAATAAATTATTAAACACATAAATAAATATCACGATAGCCAAATGGTTGGGTGGTCGGAATTTCGAGTCATGATACCCGAGTTCCATCGTTGGCTTGGACATAAAGACGGCGACGGCCTCACCACCTGTTTCGTTCTCCCGAAAAATATCTTCGGTGGAAGGTGGGTCGAAGGAGACTTAATTGTCTAGACTAGACCTCTGTCTACCCCTGTATTGGGAATTGCGTGAAGATATTTTTTTAAAATAAATATATGTAAAGTAATAAGTTAAAGCACTTGTGTTAGGGGCGTCCATAAATTACGAAAGGTGTTTAAGGGGGGGAGGGGGTCGAGTCAAGTCTCATCTAATCTCAACAGAAAATTCAAAAAAACACCTCACGTAATTTATGGACGCCGCCTTACAGAATCGTAAATAACCAAGGTACTAAGAATAATAATTTTATTTAAAAAAGATCTTTTTTATAACCATTTTGACGTTAAATACGATTTTTGATTTCTATGCAGTGAAAAATACAATACGTAACTGTTTAAGGAGTTCGACGTGAAGGTTTAATTTTTAAATTAAAAAGTAAAGAAAAAAACATTTTAAGTGTGGCCAAGTCTTTAGAGGTTTTGTATCTTCGCGCATTTCCTAATAATTGCGTAGTCAGAAGATTAAACATTTTAGTGTTTTTTACTTTTATTTCAAGGGAGCTCGTGACAGATGTATAAACTCAATAGTATGACATCGTGGCTAGCAGAGGTAGATTAAAGAGGTAGAGGTAATAGCATGTAAAAGCACCTATGACGCGTGACGCGTTTGAGCATACTCATAATGGAGGTATCAATATTCTGTAGGGGAATATTGTTTCAGGTCCTGAGGTTCATAAAAAGTTCTTCTTTTACTACTAAATGCAAGGAAAACCTTCATAGCTCTTTTTAGGAGCAAATCCCATGCATTCTCAATGGGATTTAAATGGGATTGCGCTGACCATTTACTCCTATTGGCCATGACATCGTGTTCGTGCATTATCATGATACCTCTCTTGCTTTCGGCGACGGGCTCACCACCTGTCACGTTGTCCCGAAAATATCTTCGGTGGAAGGTGGGTCAAAGGGTCTTAATTGTCTAGACTAGACCTCTGTCTACCCCTGTATTGTGAATTGCGTGAAGATATTTTATTTATTATGTTTTATTTTTTTCTCTTTTTTTTATAGAAAAGGAAGGCAAACGAGCAGGTGGCTCACGAGATGGTAAGTGATTACCGCCGCCCATGAACACCCGCAATACCAGAGGCATAGCAGATGCGTTGCCGACTTTAAAGGGCCTCCCCCCCCCCCCAGAATTGGGGGAGTGGGGCATGTGGGCATCCGGTTATCTGCACTCACCAGACGAAACGCAGAAGTTTGTTAAACTTCTTCTTCACGCCGGTATTCTGTGAGGTCGTGGTACTTCCCCGGTCGAGCCGGCCCATTCATGCAACAACAAAAGTTGATGCGTGGCTCTACCACTGTTTCTTCTTCTTCTCTCTTGCTGTGAACAGGTGTTAGTAGAATTTTGTTTGTGATTGATTTTGATGACAGTGCCCTGCTTCGAAACTTTGTAGAAGCGAAAGTTAAAAAAAAAATCTAATCATTCTCTAAATATATACACGTTGGCTGGTATCCGGCACGTTGCTATCTTGAAAAACGTTGTAATAGTTCCATATTTAAGTAAGAGTGCGTAAACCTTACTGTGCTGAGACGGGTCATTAGGACCTTGGTAATGTAATGTTATGTATATGTCACTGGACGGATTAAAGTGGCCCAGTGATTACACACACTTTGACGGCACGCCTCTAAAAATAAGAAAGACATATACATGACTTAAAGACATATACATGATAAAAAAAATCTTATAGGCACTATAAGCAAATATTAGTACCCTTTCAGTGGTTAATAAATAAGACTTATCGAATAAACATTTAAACAGATAACTGAAAATTACAAATAAACGTAATCACTCTGCCGCCTATTATAACTGATTATATACTTTGCACTGTCGATGAAAACCGCACGCGCTGTAGGCGTGATATTAAGGACAAGCTTGTTTGATAAATATAATAATAAATATTTTTACTTTTATTGCACAAAATATAGCATACACAGATGTTAAATTACAGTTTAAAGTGAGCATGTTTGAACTTATTCATAGCATGCAAAAATTTGTTAAAATAATTTGTTTAGTATTAAATATATTTATTTTGTTATTAATTTACTTTATCTAGAAATTCTTTGACACTTTAAAAATATACAATAAGTAAAACTACACGATTTGGTCACTGGTATTTTAGTTAAAAAGTCTCGATATCCAAGTGCCTTTTTATTTGTCTTTCTTTATCGATTATTTGAAAATCCATTTCTAAACCTAAGCCTCCTTCAAAGATAGAACGGTCCTGAACTACCTGCATCCATCGATTTTTTCCACCACCACTGTGCAGATCATCACTTGCATCTAATTTTGTCCATTCTTTTTATTTTATTTTATTATTTTCAACTCGTACACAAAACTTAACATAAAAGATACTTGTAGCGGTCACACATACACATACATGTATCTAACAGCTCTCCAAAGCAGTTTTTATTTAATAATATTTTGTGCTGCCATTTCTTATATTTTTAATTTATTTAATTTTTATTTTTTTTACTTAAATGTTTAATTTATATCAATTCCTACTAAAAATAGATCTAGGCGAACAGTGCCCTCTCCATACGCTCAAGATTTCTCATCAACGAATTTTAATACTTCCATTAGTAAATTTTCTAATATGTATCGTCTTAGGGCATGGTTAATAACCAATAATCAGCTATAACCCTCCTTTTTGCACCTTTTATATACTTTGTCTATGAAATATACTATCACCATATGCGGTGGGCAAATGTTAATTTTCTTAAGTGACTACCACGGCCAGGAAACCTTTCATTATAGTTCGAATATGACTGACATCAGTGAACATTTTCAATAATTTTAAAAATCTGAGGAATTAACGATTATCATAAATTATTCTACGCAGTTTGTCTTCATGGTTGAAAACAACGTCTAACAATAACAATAATCATAAGATTAGAATCTCATTTGACCTTTAGCCGCGTTCAAATTTTAATAAGTCGTTGGACTTTGTTTCCCCTACTAAATTAAAAACAAAACAACGATTTCGACAAAAACAGATTACATTTCTAATATTGTACGCCGATATCTCATACAAAATAATAACCTGTTAAAAATCCACTAAAAAGCACCACGGCACCCCGTGTATAGGACTAAAGACTCTCCTATAAGAAAGGTTTCGTACAATCGCCACGATTATCAAGTGAACCTTACACACTGCTCACGTGTCTGCTTTTTTAATTATGACCTGGGGCTTCAAGGGACTTAATACCTGCTGGTATTCTCTTCAAATTGTCACAGTGATAAGTATGTATAAGATGAGAGTTCAAAAATTAAATTAAAAAGAAAAAGAAAACTTAACAAGTGTATTTTTCAGACAATTCTGTTTATTTGTAACGTAGCGTACTGACGACATTAGAGGCCACAACTTCTGCTTATTAAAACAGTAATCCATTATCGTGATAAAAACACATTTTGGAGGTAATAGATTCTCTGTTCCTTCACTGTACGAGGAATAGTCTGGATTAGTATTAAGCGAGGTCTATCTTCTATTTATCTTACGCCTAACTATCTGAACGAAATATCACCTGATATACAATCATTGTACAAGCTTCGAAATAAAAATATGTTGAAAAAAAAAACTGAAAGAACTGTATGTTCGTCAACCGTCACCAATATTAGCCCTGCAAGGCTTTTTTGTGAGGATTGTACGAGATTTTTTTGTATTTTAAATAAATGAAAAAAGGTAGATAAAAGATAAAGGTTTAAAGGAGAAGGTTTTAACAGTGGTAGAGCCACGCATCAGCTTTTGTTGTTGCATGAATGGGCCGTCTCGATCGGGATAGTACCACGACCTCACAGAATACCGGCGTGAAGTAGAAGTCTAACAAACGACAGACGAAACACATAACGTTTCGTCTGGTGAGTGCAGGTAACCGGTGGCCCACACACCCCCTCCCCCAGTTCTGGGGGGGGGGGGCACTCTTACTTACCATCACGTGAGTCACCTGCTCGTTTGCCTCCCTTTTGTATAAAAAAAAAGGTAAAAATTTTTTAAACTTTAACTGTAACTTAATAATTTACCAGTAATTAAGATACTGTTAAACAATCTGGCTAGCTCGGTTTCAGTTTAAAAGTTAAAGAGAGTCGGTATAATTATAGGCAATGAATAAATACATGTGTACTGTTCAAACTTGCAGAAGTGATGATTCAGTAAAAATTACGATAATCTCATTTGAAGTTAGACTAAATCCTTTAGATGTATGTATCTTTTTAGTGTAGCTTTTACGTTTCATATCTCATAACAATGTTTTTTTTATAGAATAGGGGGCAAACGAGCAGGTGGCTCACATGATTGTAAGTGATTACCACCGCCCATGAATACCTGCAATACTAAAGGAATAGCAGATGTTGCTAGTTTGCTAATGAAATTTTGACAGTCTGAAAAGAAAACTATGAGCAGAAGTGAAAACTATGAAGTGGTCTTTTTTTTTATTTCAAAATAATTGTAAATTTTTAGAATTTCATGATTTGCATTTTTTTACATCTAACGGAACTGCTATCGGCGCTACAATACCCATCCAAAAGCATGCATCTCGCACGCAACATGTCTGGCTTCTTCTTTTTCTTTCTTAGTTTATGGCCTCTCTTTTCAGAATCATGCCAGGCTTATTGTTTTTGGTTAGCAGGTCACTGTCGCTATTTCGAAGTGTTTACACATGAAAATATCACCCAATGCCCCTGATTTCTACACTCCACAAAAACGTAGAGCATTATTAGATCAGGTGACAAAATGCAAAGACAACATCTTATTGACACTTAAATAAGTACCTCACGCACTGGCAACATGCAAATGATTGATATCTCAGCAACCTTCGCTCTGCCACACGGTACTGACCTCTGATAATACGCGTTAATCAATTGTGAGGTTAACACGAAAAAACTAATTTCCAGGTCGAATTTAAGAGAGATACCGCAAGAAGCTTATGTATATTCAGGAACTCTTTTTTTCCGAATTCTAGTCTAATTTCCTTTCAATGTATCTTTTAATATCATTTAAAAAATAGAGAATACCGTCAACCCGATACTTGCCCGTAGACAAACCTGCCAATATTCTAGTTGTATCTTGGTAGCCTTTCATAGATATTTAGGATTCCCATGATTCAGGCTAAAAAAATAATAAATAAAATTATAATCTCCCGTCTTCTGCAAATATTCCGACTCCGATGTATCGTATCTCGATCGATCTACAGAAAATAAATAGTATTCAGGCATGTACTGCAATTTTTATCCTTGCAATTAAATGTTTTTGACTCACCTTTCACCTATGTGGGACAACGTTACATGTGTTGAACCTATCGCCTATCACCGTCTTCGTATCCCAGCTATCGGTACAACATACTTTGAGGGCGGGATGATAAGTAACTAGCCACTGCTTTTAAAAAAGTTAAAATTAAAAAAATATATGTAATTTTTAAATTCGTATCTCTGGCCACCTGTGTTCTAAATTTGAATTTGGTGGTGTAAAAATTTTATTGATTTTTGTCAATTGAAAATATATTTCGTCAACTATTTTCAAAATGGATAAAATTTAACAATTGATATAGTTTCTTCATATGAAGGGCATGAAGGGAAAGATATCTATAACAAGTGAAAGAGTGTTTTGGGTGAATGTGCTCCTTCTTATGCCATAGTAAAAAACTGGGTGGCTGAGTTTAAACGCGGTCGTACATGTGTACAAGATGAAGCCCGCCGCGGACGTCTAGAAAGCGTCACGACTCAGGAAATGGTCGTGAAATTGCAGATCGTCGATTGAAGTTATCAGAAATAGTTGACGCTACAGGTATCTCAGAAGAACGGGTACGTCATATTCTAAGTAAGGAATTAAATACGAGTATGAAAAAGTTATCGGCCCGTTGGCTGCCGCATTGCATACGCACGATCAAAAAAGGATTCGGGGCAAAACTCAAAAGAATTTCTGGACCGTTTTTGAGTAATAAAGCCGATTTTACCTCAGTTTGTAACAACAGATAAATCATGGGGTCATTATTACACGCCAGAATCAAAAATTCAATCAAAGCAGTGGACTCACACCAAGACAACGCTAGGGTCTTGTGTGAGTCCACTGCTTTGCCATAGCTTTAACATGTGTTAAAGCTTTGGCAAAATTAACGAACTGAAGTATGATTTGCTGCCCTACCCACCTTATTCGCCTGTTCGAGCGTCATCAGACTTTCACTTATTCCCCAAGCTCAAATTTTTTTGGTTGGACAGAAATTTGCCACAAATGATGAAGTCATTGCCGCTATAGAGGAGTATTTTGCAGGCCTCGAAAGAAATCATTTTATGGAAGGCATAGAAAAATAAAATTATACATTATATAAATTATATACATATGTAAAAATTGTGTGAGTGTATAAATATTTATACAAGATTATTTTATAATGCGGATAATTATTATTTATCTTGATGCGTTTTCATCATATTTCGATTCACCGCGGAATAGACAAATTAATCCTTTCGAACTTCATATCACCGAAGCTTATTTGAGAAAAGGTGACGAGAAAGGTGGTGAACCTATCGCCGTCTTAGTATCTATGCTAACGGTACAATATCTTCATGCCATTACCAATACTGGGGTAGACAGAGGTACAAACAATGAAGTCCTTTCGATCTACCTTTCACATTGCTATATATATATATATATATATATATATATATATATATATATATATATATATATATATATATATATATATATATATATATATATATATATATGTATATATATGTATATATATATATATATATATATATATATATATATATATATATATATATATATATATATACATATATATATATATATAAATATATATATATATATATATATATATATATATATATATATATATATATATATATATATATATATATATATATATTTCCAGTTATCGTGACTTCGATTACCGAACATTTTCTGACGAATTGGGATTGGCGGTAAGCACCAGTTTGCACAATCGATATAGAGACGACTCCCTTTTTTTTAAAAAGGGTAGATACGTCACTTATATTTTGCTAACGTATAAAACTGCCTTTACCACATTTTAGACTTTATTTCAAGAAGGCAACGCTGCTTGGGACTAAGATGTGCGTTTGTAAGTTTATTGGGCAGACGTAACGTAAGTCAAGATGGCGGCTTTGACAGGTGACATAAAACGATATTTATGATTGGGAAGTTCGCAAGCGGATAGGACATGCGACAACGTCACGAACCGCGGAAACGTATGGATTTAAAGTGTAATTTGTATTCATGGGAATAAATTTTCGGTTCAAATGTATTATACGTAAACAGGATAAGCCAAAACCTGAAGTAGAAGCTATTAAATAATAAATAAAAATAATTATCTCCACGCCATTTCCAATACAGGGGTAGACGGAGGTCTAAACAATTAAGTTTTATCGACCCACCTTTCAACGAAGTCTTTTTTTGGAACAACGTGATAGGTGGTGAGCCCGTCGCCATCTTTTTGTCCAAGCCAGCGGTGTATCTCGTACATAAGTTTTTGAAAATTCCCATTGGAACAAGTCTTGGGGATCGAACTCTGGTCTTTTGACTTGAATTCCAATCACCCAAATACTCGGCTATGGAGACTATGTATGTATTACATTATTATTATATCGTCACGCATACCCTAACGATCCTTACATACTTCTTTCGCTTCGTACAAATTCATTATTTTCTTTACACACGCACGTCTAGACATCCGAGTATTCTTAAATCTTTTCATGGTTTTCATTTAGTCATTTCATTTAGTTTAGACATCCATAAGAAAAAAGTCACGTCAGATTCTTACGCCGACGTTACATGACTCTGAAAATTTATTCGAATTTTCGAAATCGAAAAAATAAATAAAAATTCGAAAATTACTAGAACATCGCGTGTAGAATCTTCTCGTCTATAGTCTATACCTCATAGATTATAAATGTAAACAGCTTATCTATCGAAGGTTATACGGTAAGTGACCAGTATTTGTTATCATCCGCCACACAAATTACTTAGTGTGTCGGTACAAGATATATTTTATTAAAAATAATCATTATTTATTAATCAAGAAATTTTACGATGTTAGGCTTCCCACCTATCATGGTGTCCCAGATAAGCTTCGTTGAAAAGTGGACCAAAAGAACTCTATTATCTAGACCGCTGCCTACCTTTGTATTGGAAAATTGCATGAACATTAAAAAATGTACGAATCATTTCAAAAAAATTACAAAATAAGGAAATCCTTAAGTGTAGAAAAGTTATGTGTATTGTTTCGTGGAATGGTAAACGTAAGATTATGGCATTCATTGCGTTAGACAGCGGGTCTATGATTCGTCCTTTGCGACCACTGTCCATTCTTCATGTTATTCTTAATGTAGTATAACATATAAATTTATATATAGTTTGTAACAAGAGTCGAGTGTTTTTTTTTATAGAAAAGGGAGGCAAACGAGCAGGTAGCTCACGTGAGGGTAAGTGATTACCCCCAAAATACCAGAGGCATAGCAGATGCGTTGCCGGCCTTAGAGTGCCCCCCCCCCAAGAATTGGGGGAGGGGAGTGTGTGGGCCTCCGGTTACCTGCACTCACCACACGAAACGCAGAAGTTTGTTAGACTTCTACTTCACGCCGGTATTTTGTGAGGTCGTGGTACTTCCCCGGTCGAGCCGGCCCATTCATGCAACAACAAAAGCTGATGCGTGGCTCTACCACTGTTAAAAGTACTGACACAAGCATGACACCTACCGGTCACCTAGACCGGTAGGTGTCATGCTTATGAACAGGCGCTGCTTGGGGCGGGCATTAATACATACATTCGGATATTATAGATAGAAGACCACATACATGGATCTGATTACAAAAACATCGAAAAAGCATCAACATCGAGACATAAACACCCAGAGAAAATGTAGAAAAAATATTTGCTGATGCATGTATAATGTAGAGAACATTGACCCGTCCGGTAATTGAATCTGAGACCAGCTAACGACAACATGAAAACCTGTGTTTACTCTACTTGTCCACGGAGGTCGTTAATGTATACATATAGCAACGAGAGCTTTGCAATTTACGTGACTTCCTTCCCCCTAATTTGCGCTTGACGAGCGTTGTATCAAAATGGCCGTTTCGGATCTAATATCATTGCGTTTTAATAATTCACCTTTATCATACACCCGTAAATGATGAAACGGCAGCGGTGACCCAGTTCTCTGTTCCCTGTCGTAACGTCACGCGAGACACGGGGAAGCAGAAACAACCTTCTTTCGAAATTCGACAAACTAATTCCAACTTAAATTGTAATGTAAAAATGTTGGTATCTATTGTTGATTTTATGGCGCCATAGATAAGTAATGGTATTAGGTTTAACTTAAGTTGCTGTACGGCGTCAGAATTTACAAACCCCTTTCTTCCCGAGGGTGTCGAAGGTAAAATTGTTGAAAATGTATCATATGTATATGTGTATATGTATATACATATAAGTATATTTCTGTATGAATGGTATAGGTATATTTACATAGTAAATAAATATTTGAGTATATATACATGTTATATTATATAATGAGATTATTACACCCATTTGATACACCTGCCGATTATTCTCTGTTTCGCCCAGGGTTGACTGGTAGAGAATGCTATAAAGCATTAAGTCCGCCCATTGTTACCTTTTATTAGGTATCTGACGTGCAGTGGACTTTAAAGGTTGGTTCTCACCACGCGTTTGTCCCACCATATGCCCGTGGCCTGTAGTTAACAGTCCTCCTAAAGAGAAACGTCTCTTAATCGCCTCTAACGACACCTGCGGGAAGAAAATGGGTGAAATATTCTTGTCGTCACCACACAACTAGGGCAAGAATATTTTTTATAAATTTTGCCGGGGACTCTGTGTCATAACCATATCAATGGATGATACGCCAAAACTACAAAAAATTTTGATCGATTTTTTTTAAAAAAGCTTTATTTTATGTATTCATTATTTTTTTAATATGTTAATGTCAAACCTTTTAAAACTCATATGCTTCATCTTCTTTACAGCCTGTTATTGAAAATAGTCTACTGTTAAAAGTAGGCCTCCTCCAAAGTTTGCCATAAAAACGATCCGAAGTCATCCGCAACCATTGACTAGCCGCAACATTCTGCAGGCCGTCACTCCACTCCTAGAGGGTCATCCTACACTGGGGCTGTGTGTTTAAGGAGAAATTGAGCCATAAGGAATTGTTCTAAATGTTTTAAAGTTAACGATATAACCCCTAGTATTCACATAACAGCATTTTTACAGGTATTTAGTCACTATTCAACTTCTCTCTATGTAAACGACAAATTTATATTCTTAAAAAATAAAATTATGGGGTTTGATTAGACTTAGAAAACATTAGCTGGAAATCTCCTACAGATATGATATTTTGTCTATGATAATTTTCAAACACATTGGAAGCTTGGAAATCACATTGGCGGCGATAAGATATATAAAGTAACGGTCAACGACCGCGAGGTGGTTGCGTCATTTACTTTTTTTTAAATTGATTTAGCACAGGCTGTTTGGTACAATGTAAAGGGACTTGATAAGGTCCGGACTCTAACTATAAACAATGTTGATTGAACTTTGACAACTGCTTACATTGTTGCCAGTGGGTATATGTTATTTTGTTTGAAATTGGAAGAATTTATTAGAAAAAAATTGTGATAGATAAAAACGATTGCCGGAATTGTAGGCCGGAGCATCACTTGAGAACTGCTCTATCTAAATTTTTTCTGTTCGGCTGGGTGTATAAACGTATTTTTAGTAAATCTAATTGAAAAAAATCGATATTTTGGGGAAAAACTGAGAGTGCTTATCACTTAGACTAGTAGATACAATGATCACTGAGAAATATATTTTTTTCCACTATGTTTTTATACTTTCTATAACTTTTACAAATGAACTAATGTTTTACGATGCGTTATGAAAGTAAGCTATAAAAACATAAGAATTGTTCGGGAAAAAATGGCTACATGTACACATTTATATATAGGGACAAAATCACATACATTGTTTTAATCCCAAAGATAGTAGCTTAAGCACTTGTGTCATGGAATCAGAAACTACGAAGGTACCACAAACACTCAGACCCGAGAAAATATAGAAAAAAGTTTTCAACATTGTTCCAACTGGGAATCGAACCCGGAACCTCAAAGCTCGGGACACTATGAAAATCGGTGTGTAGCCCACTCGTCCACGAAGACACACAGACCCAGACGTCCACTCTATTCTCATGGGAGTCGTGCTCATGCGAGGAAGAAAAAGGTCCAGAAAATTACAACGGCTACTGAGAGATGGCGAGATAAAAATCAGCCCATAATTAAGCAGACGTATTTGGAGTGACATATTGCAGTGTTTAAGGCGCGAAAGTCGATATTACTTTTCACCGCCTAGATACTAAATTTAAAAAGTCAACTGACATGGACTGATATTTATGTGTCATTAATTTAATAAAAAAAAAACCAGCATGACTCCCATGCTTTAAAATTCAATGAAAACTGCATCTAGGCTTTTATCAGAATATCCCATTCAAAGTTTTAGCTGTACAGGTCACTTAAAATTTAACTTGAGAATATGACCAGTCCACAAATTCATTGAATCAAATATCAATAAAGACGTAAAAAAGTCACGATAGCCGAGCGGTTGGGTGGTCGGAATTTCGAGTCAATAGACCCGAGTTCGATCCCCAGTTGGTAGGCTCGTACCAATGAGTTTTTCAAAAACTTATGTACGAATATCGTTGGCTTGGACATAAAGGCGGCGATGGGCTCACCACCTGTCACGTTGTCCCGAAAATATCTTCGGTGAAAGGTGGGTCGAAGGGACTTAATTGTCTAGACTCGACCTCTGTCTACCCCTGTATTGGGAATTGCGTGAAGATATTTATTTTATTTTATTTAATAAAGACGTACGAGTACCTTGCGATTGTCATGTAGTAAAAAAATATCTTCACGCCATTCCTAATACTGGGGTAGACATATGTCTAGACAATTGGGGACAACATGACAGGTGCTGAGCCCGTCGACGTCTTTATGTTCAAATCGACGATACAGATTGTACATAAGTTTCAGAACAAACAAACCTATCACTCACTTTTTGATCACCCAACCACTCGGCTATTATGACTACAATGGTCATGTCGCAACAGTAGTATATGCCATCCCTTTCTTTCGCTGTTGTCGTAAGGACTAAGGAGCCCTAAAATACCGTAAGGACGATTACTAGATGGCTGGATAACCATCTTCAAATAGGTCAGATCAAAATTAGTGCTTCGATCGCCAATCTGCGTATCAGGTATGGCGATTACGGCAAATTCTCCTATAGGCCTATGAACAGTAGAGGCCTTTCACAGGCCGTTATACATGTATGTATGTGTAGACGTGGTAACTTACAATTATCATAATACATATGATAATCTAATTCCATTCAATAACATACGATTCAAAACAACGCAATAACTGATTAATAATTACTTATCTATACCAATGGCTTGGTATGTACATTATAAATTTATACAGAAACCAGCTTTCGAACCACTCAACTATCGAGTTATATAGTTGAGTAGTTCGGTGATTAGAATTCGAGTCAAGAGATCCGAGTACGATACCCAGATACCAATGAGTGTTTTTAAAAACTTATATACAATTATGGGTAAAAAGACTGTGACAGGCTCAACACCTCAACGACTTAAATGTCTAGACTTCTGTTCAACCCCAGTATTAGAAATGCCGTGAAGATTTCTGTCTGCGAAATTAAAATGTTATTGAATATATCACTTGTACTAAAAGCTATTAAAAAGTATTTAATAGCTTAAATACGACTTTTCATACTTTCTCAGCTCAGAAATGACATCGTTCAAAACAAATCTTCATCCATTTATTTTCTTCTTGGGGGAGTTTCCCTAAATCCTTTTATTGGCTGACGTCTCCTACTCATTATTCACCTCCATGAAAAATGTCATCTTCATTGGTCAAGTTTAGGTTTTAAAGAAGAAAGAAAGAAATGAAGAATGGTTTATTCCCAAAACAGGATATGACACTTACGTACAATTCAGAAAAAAAAATATAAAGAAAATAAAACAACTCACAGCTTAAATTATTAAACATTAAAAAAATTCTTTACAACTACTTTTCAAATGGGCAGGAACTTATAATACTATTGCTTCTTGTGGCTGTGTAACTACAACTGGCTGTGGTACACCCAAGTTAAAGAAAATCTTTTACTAATGAGTTTTATCAAAAGTTATAGCCGAGTTGTTGGGTGGTCGGAATTTCGAGTTGAGAGACCCGAGTTCGATCCCCAGGTGGCAGTACCAATGAGTTTTTCAAAACTTACTTACTTAAAATTTGAGTACTACTTGCGCCAGAATCGAACCTATGTCACATACGGTGTATGAAATTTTAGTGCGCGTTCGGATCACAACGCTTAAGTCTAGGTAGGGTGTTACTGATAACAGTTATCAGTTTTCAAGTGCAGTACAATACGGGGTGATCAGTCGAGCGAGACCCTACCTAAATCCACTACCCTACAATTAAGGTGATCAGTACTGCAACCCCTATCGATAGTATCATACATACATAGTGTTGTATTTTTTTTATTATTTCGTGACGTTGTAAAAATGTAACAACTAATATCGATTAAACAAAATTGCTTTACTTACTGTTGCAGGCGCTTAGTATTTGCAGTGTGTTTTTCGCTAAATAATATTAGTTATTGAATTTTGTGCAATACTATGTAAGCTAAAGCGTATTTTGAAAAGGTGAGATTTAAATTCATTCAATTTAAAACACTTTCTTTGTTATAACATGAGTTATTATTTAAATACAAAATAAATATGTTTTTTTTGTGTTTATAAAATTATTCCTTAAAACAGTTTTAGCATGCATAAACTAACATTGTATGTGTAAGTAATACTTTTGGCCTAAATGACTCCTTCCCAACGATATACATAAATTGCAGTCACGTTCATAGAAACGACACTGATTTAAAGACAACGTTTTGAAAAAACAAAACATGTAAACGAATTATTTATAACTGTTTTTATTACAAAATTCGAATAATCATATAATCAAATTAAAACTTTATCTTATAGTTAACTTATATTTAGCAATCAGTTTGTTGTGCTGATTGCGTTGCTAGGCTACGGATTATCAAAATATGCAATGGATCACTCTGTGTGATTCATTTTAACTTCGTAGATGCAAGTAAGGGCTTGAATTGCATTACCAAAGTTAACATCTTCTCTTAATATTTAAGATATAAGGAGGAGTTCGTAGTGCTCGATAATAGTAAACTCTTAAGTAGAATAGATGTAGATTTCGCCAAGAATACAGAACAATCTTTTATACTGTTTTCTGAGTCACTACAGTCTACCGATGTTTAGTCCTACGATCGTCAATACGCTCACCGAGCGTGGCGATTGTAACAAGTCCTTCTTTTAGGAAAGACTAAGGTCCGAAGTAGTGCTAGGCCGTTACGGTATAATAATAAGGAACGATGATATCAATTTTAAAGTTAAACAGGAAATTGAATCTTTTCAAGATTTCGCTTCCCTTAAAATTTCCTTCAAATCTTCTTACTTTATTAAACACTATTATATAACTTATCGTTAGTATTTCCCTTTGCATAAAAAAGGATTAAGAAGTTTATTCACCCCATTTACCATATTTTACACTTGAATGTATATCTGTCTACCCTATACCTAGGTTGTAATAATTAGATGCCTATTCAGATAGTTATTCTCTACCACCCTACGGAAGCCTACATCGCATTTTGTAGTGCAACTCGGTGCTATTTGCAACGTTTTTTGTTGTTGTTGTTTTTTAACAAATATTCGTGCGATCCATTTCGTTATCTTTTGCATGTTTCCCTTTTTCTTAGTATATTTTGTAATCTGTTAGTAAGACGTGTAACGTTAATGAGTACCGAATCTAAGTACTCATATTATTATTATCATCATGTGAAATTTAAAAGAAATATTAAAAAGAAAGTCACTTTTAAGGTCGACAATATTTTTTCATGCTATTTATTTTAAAAGTAAAGTTTTCTTACTAACCAAATTTATTTTCACAATATTTATTGCAGTTGCCTACGAGGGAAGGGTTGACTACGCCAAGGAGCGCTCGTGCTTCTGTGTGCCGTAGACCTACAACGCTGCCACATCAGCGTGTGAAGAAAGAGGTAAGTTTATATTAGCATAATATAATCTCCTAAACAACTAACAAGTGATATAATCATATGTTTGATCCTGTGATTCACTTTTTCAAACTGAAGTCGTTCGAACGCGACATAAAAAATTGTTATGTTTCGGTAAGAAGTCTAATTAAAGTTCACAAAAACATATTATTAATCACAGTCAATTCATGTTACTTCAGTTTGAAACAATCGCCTACTCTATTATTATTCATATAGACTACACAAGTAGAGTGTTGCAACTATAACACCTTTTATAGAATCCGGAAAGTTGTAGGTGTACAGGTGTCATCACAAAAGTTTCGATCTTACATGCTAAAAAAATATCTCCACGCCATTTCCAATACTGGGACTGACAGAGGTACTTTTGACAGGGGGGTCACCGAAGACATTTTTTAGATACAAAGCAAAGGTGGTGGGTCAGCCTATCGCCGTTTTACTCTCTAAGCCGAGTTCGAATTCCGATCATCCAACCATCCAACCATCATGATCATAAATGCTCATAACTAAATTTTCAGGATAATAGGTACAATGAGGTTTTGATAGTCATGTTTTATTCTAATTTCGAGTCGAGACCCGATTTCGATCCTCAGGTGGCTGGCAAGCCAATGGGTTTTTGAAAAACTTATATACGAATTATTGCACATAAAGACGGCGACGGGCTAATTATCTAGACTAGACCCCTGTCTACCCTCTATTGGGGATTGCGTGAAGATATTTATTTATTTATGTTTTATTCTAGAAGGCTCCTGAAAGTCCACCGGAGATGGATTCTCCAGGAAGCGGCAGTAGTGACCTGCGCCGGCAAAACGAGGAGCTTCGCGCCCGGCTGGCTGGCGAAGCTGCGGATCATAAGCGCAGGCTCGATGCTTATCGTCGTGCTCAGCAGGGTCAGGCTGCTTTAGTATCGAGACTCCAATCCAAGGTAATTTCAATCAGCCTAAATATGGTAGCGGTCGTCATCCTCGGAAGCATAGTGGTAAAAGCGAAAGTGGCTTTACTAAGTTTACTTTTATTTATTTATTTTACTGTTAATGTACACACAATACTATAAACAGACAAACAAGAAAATAAACAAACTAAATATGAGTACAAAGGCATAGCTTGTTTCAAATTGAAGTTTCTTCCCGCAGACCTGTTACTGGAAAACGAAACATATATATTCATTTACATCAAAACGCACATATACGTACATGTATATAAAATGTAGATATCTAAACGTAAAAACATATATACGTAATACTATTGTGTTAACGAATAGTGCTCTTTAACCAGCTTCTTAAACGAAGACGCCGGGTTATCCTCACTGATTACAGAAGGTAGTGAGTTCCACATTCGAACCGCATGAACAGTAAAGGACTGGGAATATAGCTCTGTTCTGTTTTTTTTCACATTTTACTCTGTTTGCCCCTGTAATGGAAATGGCGTGAAGATATTCTTTTAAATATGATAACATTCTTTTTATGTCATCAACCTCCGTCATTATCACATTGACATTTAAAGAGAATATAATCACTACGTTATATTGGCATTGTCAGTGTCAATAAACGTCAGATATCAAAACAAACAGAAGTGTTTTTTTAAATTACTCGCAAGTTTGCTCTGTAAATTTTTTCTCAATTAAATGTTGCTCCATCGTTTATCGATGCCCCTATAAGTTTGTTAATGGATTCTGGTGATTTCTATTTACCATGCAACGCCAAAATTTATACAAAGAAGAAATGTTGGGGGATATTAAACATGATGAAAATAATTTTGTCGATGCCATTCAAATACTACGAAGAAATTACCACGAACGAAGGTAACGATAAGGATTGGAACTTCTCTTTAGGGCGTAGTATGTTCCTTGATTGGATCTGTAGTGATCCACCAACAGCTAGGATGTCAATCTCAGTTTCAGGTTCGGTTTCCATCCAGATTCTTATAGAAGATTTTGTCGATTTATATGCCTAAAACATTTCCGGAAAGTCCCTTCATATCAAACTGAACAAATTCATGAAACACCTCAAGGTGTTCTTCTTACAATTTAAATATTGTAAAATACTCTGATAAAGTGTTTGTACCTAGAGTCTGAGAACATTGTTTCCAATTATGTCAAGAATTATTAATAATGCATACTCACCTTCTTCAGGGTTCTAATTCCCGATAATACTCACATTACTCACATTTTTTTTATTAAAATTGTTTATGTATGGATTACATCTTGAGATGGGGCTTTGAAATTATTTCCCAAAGATTGATGACTGAAACTCCATATTTTATTGAACCTTAGTAGCAAGGTACAAGTAGTTATTGAAGATAATTTAAATAATATCATTACATATTTCGATAGACAATTTATATGTTTCTTTCAATTCAAAATCTTTTTCTTTACTAATACATTTGATAGTTCCCCGTCTTTTGATTATACTATTTAAGATACAATATTATATGATACAATATTTACAAAGGATTTGTAAAATAGGTGCTGCAATACAAGCAGCGCTGTGCAGAATTGGAGAATCAGATGTTGGACACTACACCACGCAGCGAACCACTTTCATATCGCCAGCCTAGTAAGACCAGCATTGCGCTCCCGGCGCCGGCCGCTCTGCTCACCCCTACCACCTCAGACAGCCGTAAGGATGAGAGGATTAACGACTTGGAGACAGCACTTCGACGGTTGGATGAGGAGAAGCGCAAGTTCGTTTTCTATTTGTACCAAGTAGCATGTCACTTTAAAAAAAAACTTATATTTTATTCCATGCCACTCACTTGCAATTCAATCCATTTAGGCCACAGTGGATGCCAAGGAATTACACATATTTTAAAATATTATCTTCCCTTATGTGCAGGAACTTATAATACCTTTGCTTCTTGTGGCTGTGTAACCACAACTGGCTGTGGTACACCCAAGTTAAAGAAAAGCTTTTACTAATGAGTTTTATTCCATGCCACTCACTTGCAATTCAATCCATTTAGGCCACAGTGGATGCCAAGGAATTACACTTATTTTAAAATATTATCTTCCCTTATGAGCAGGAACTTATAATACCTTTGCTTCTTGTGGCTGTGTAACCACAACTGGCTGTGGTACACCCAAGTTAAAGAAAAGCTTTTACTAATGAGTTTTATCAAAATTTATTTATGATTTGATTTGTATATTGATTTGTTTTTGGCTTACCATGTGATACCCTGTTCCAAATAAGTTTGTATGTTACAATTGAGTCCATGCATAAAGATTAAAAATAATTATTACATAAAATTGTCAGGTTGATGAAAAAAAAATAGGCAGATGAAAATAAATTTTAGAAAAGCTTATTTTAAGACTTTCAAAAAATACTCAAATGCTTTGTGAAAGATTATATACCAAAATGTGTTTTCATCATGATTTACATCTTAATTGTAATGTAATTTCACTACTACATTTGCATTAGTACTTAGTTTGTTCATTAGCTTTGGTTTTGTTAATACTTCACTTCCAGGTGTGAAAAACTTGTGTCACAAAACAATTTACTCCGTGAGCAACTGGAAGAGTCCCACCAGCTCAATGAAGCACTCACCAATGATCTGCAGAAACTGACTAACGATTGGGAGGCTCTCCGTGATGAGATGTCAATTAAGGAAGATGAATGGAAAGACGAGGAACAGGTGTGTTTATATATCTTCATATATTTTCTTCCGTAATGTGTGTAATCACATATGATGGGGCATGAAATTCTGGATTTCAGGTGTAACAATATATGAGTAATCCATAATATTTTTTTATTAGATTCACTAACATTTGTGCAAATAATGTTTCATAGACATACACCATATCAGTAACATATATCATGTCTGAAATGTCCATGAACTGAAATAACTTCTTATCATTTAGACTGTTAGCCTGTTTCCCCTTTCTTCTTCTAATAAATTTTCAGTGTGAGTATCAAGTTTGACTCTCATCTACTTCATCCTTTCCTATAGCATAACTTTCTTGGTCTAGTGATTGCTTTGTGGGTTTAGGGTGAAAACAACCAAACAGTAAACCTTATAGTAAGTGACTGGCCTATATAACATCTGTAAACTATTGTAAAAGAAGAAAATTACAGATATGTTTTCAACCATGAACAGTAAGATTTAATGTCCCCATAGGCCATACTTACTGGTTTGAAGGGTACAGCCCTTTTTAACACTGCTATTTGACAACAGAAGTGGAGAAAAGTGTGGTAATGTCTCAAATGACTCCTGGGTGGAGAAGATATCAACCACTCTGAAAAACTCATAAGAAAAATGCCATATGCTCATAAGAAAAATGCCACATGTATACGTGTTTTTAGTTCAGTAATACAAATAGGTGGCCCGAAGTAAGCTCTAATAACTCAGTATTTAATATGGGATTTATCTTAGGTCCAGAAATTTAATCAGTTGTTTCCATGTACATTCTTAGTCGCCCTTTAGGAAGAAAATGGGAAGTGGTTCCACATGACAAGAATTTATTAAATGTTTAATAATAGTTAGGATTAAATAGGAATATATTAAATAGGATTTTATTATTTGTGTACAAATAGTGCTTCTCTATATGTACATTGATACCACCAACATGTTTTCATTATTCGACTGATATTAACAAAGTAGAAACAAGTTTTGGCCAAGAAGGGAGCGGTAGTTACCTGGCCACCACTCCCTCCTTGTGCACTAATGTGAAGTAAAAGTATCTTGGGCTTTTCCACCTTGTATTTAGCAGCATCTTGTGCTCATCATCTCATCTCAACTTCTTTTCTAAAATAAATTTTTTTTCATCTCAACTTCTTTTGTAAAGCACCTACAGCCATTTTGCTATATGATGCTCAACAGTTAGGTGTACGCGTATTGTAAAGGAGAAAGTTTTTGAAGAATTTTTGTAAATATGTTTGTTACTTTTCGGCCAGTTAAAAATGTAACTGGCCGAATATATTACAGCATCGAGTATATTTTTTCAGGCTTTCAATGATTACTACTCCAGCGAGCATAACCGTCTACTTAATCTGTGGCGCGAAGTGGTGGCGGTGAAGCGCTTCTTCTCCGATCTGCAGAGCAATACCGAACGTGACCTGTATAAAATGAAGAACGAGTTCGATTCCGTCACGAGGGACTTAGTCGGGACTTTAAGTGGATACGCTATCAATGCATATGCTGGCCAGAATGTCAAGGTTAGTGTAACTTGTAGTAAATTTTTGTACTACAATGCGTCGGAGACTTCAATCTCGAGTGAATGACGGCCTTGATTGTCGGTGAGATAGACCAGACTTGATGACGTCTGAATTGATCGTCTGAACTGACAATAGGAATGTATTTGGATGTAAATAATGAAACAAACTTTAAATATTGAAATTTTTTGTAAGATTGTAATTTCTTTGAGAAATGTAGTAGTTTATTATTTCATCACGCAATGCCCAATACAGGGGTAGACAGTGGTGTAGTCCAGACAATTAATTCCATCGACCCACCTTCCACCGAAGACATTTTTGGGACAGCGTGACAGGTGGTAAGCCCGTCGCCGTCTCAATGTCCAAGCCAACGATAAATTTGTATATAAGTTTTTGAAAATACCTATTGGTACCTGCCATCTGGGGATAAAACTTAGGTCTCTTGATTCGAAATTCCGACCACCCAACCACTCGACTATCGTGACTTTTTATTTAATTTATATTTATTGCTAATCTTTCTAATCTAATATTCCACCAGGCGGATATTCAAGTGCCCCTTGCGACTGCGAATCTGGAATCCGGCGCGGATTCGTTGCGCGCGGAGCTGCGTGCCGTGACGTCACAGCGCGACACAGCTGCAGCCGAGCTGCGGGAGAGAGACGCACGTATACAACGCCTGCTGGCTGAGCTGCAAGCCTTGGTGAGTGGATCCTAAAATATCCGTAACTTTCCTTTGTACTCAGAGTAATATTGGCACAGAATCATCGATCTCGCGGTGGAGCCAACAATATAAAGGAGAGGAATGGATCCCATTTACCAATTGTAGGTATCGGTAGCCATATTGTAAAACCTTTCTTTTTGTATTTCATCAGGCATAGGACTTTCTTTTTCTCATGGGACTAATTAAAAAATAACTATGCCACTTTTATATACCTAATTTGAAAAGTGGCGCTCACACCGGTTTTCATGGTGTCGCCAGCTCTGAGGTCCCAGGTTCGATTCCCGGTTGGGGGTACATAGAAAACACTTTTCCTACATTTTCTCGGGTCTGGGTGTTTGTGGTACCTTCGTTGCTTCCGATTCCATAATACAACTGCATAAGCTGCTTACTTTTGGATCAGAGCAATGTATGTTATGCTGTCCCTAACTATATATGTATGTATGTATGTATGTATGCATGAATGCATGTATGTATGTATGTATGTATGTATGTATGTATGTATGTATGTATGTATGTATGTATGTACGTATGTATGTACGTATGTACGTATGTACGTATGTATGTACGTACGTATGTATGTACGTGTGTACGTATGTATGTATGTAGGTATGTATGTATGTAGGTATGTACGTATGTATGTACGTATGTATGCATGAATGCATGTATGTATGTATGTATGTATGTACGTATGTGTATGTACGTATGTACGTATGCATGTACGTATGTATGTATGTATGTATGTATGTATGTATGTATGTATGTACGTATGTATGTATGTATGTACGTATGTATGTACGTATGTACGTATGTATGTACGTATGTATGTATGTATGTATGTATGTATGTATGTATGTATGTATGTACGTATGTATGTATGTATGTATGTATGTATGTATGTATGTACGTATGTATGTATGTATGTACGTATGTATGTACGTATGTATGTATGTATGTACGTATGTATGTATGTATGTATGTACGTATGTATGTACGTATGTTTGTATATGTACGTGTGTATGCACGTGTGTAACGCGAACAGGAGGAGCGCTGCGAGTGCGCAGAGGCGCAGTGCTCGGAGGCGAGCGTGATGCGCTGCGCACTGGAGGAGGTCGCGCGCGCACTCATACAGGACTCGGAGGCCGGCGCCGCGCCCTCGCATGTGCACCTCACATCGGACAGGTGAGTTCTTTGGACCTCCGATATATTATTAACGATAGATCAAATCAAATGAAATCGTTTATTTATTATTTTGTTATTGTGATTGTAATTTTTTGTAATCTACCACCGTGTGCCGTCTTTGTTTTTGATTCTATATCACAAGTGCTTTAGCCACTTAATTTGACATGGAAGCTATATATGTGATGTGATTCCTATATTTATGTCCCAAAACAGTCTACGGTGGAAGGTGGGTCTAAAGGACTTTATTGTCTAGACCTCTGTTTACCCCCCTGTATTTGGGATATTTATTTATTTATTATTATACCTTTAGATATCCCTTTATAACACTTTTCTGGAAGAGAACGCTTAAAACCTTTTACGTGAAATTGTAAGTTTTTTGCATAACTTTAAGTGCCCTAATACGAAATCTGTTATGTGATATTGTATAATAATAAAACATATAATAATAATCAATAGTCACCATAGCCGAGTGACTTGGTGATTGGTATTCGGAGTCAAGAGACTCGAGTTCAAACCCCAGGTGGCAGGCTCATACCAATGGGTTTTTTCAAAGACTTTATATATTACTTTATACGAATTATGTCGTTGGTTTGGATATAAAGATGGCGAGGGATCTCACCACCTATCACGTTATATAAAAAAAATGTATTCGGTGGAAAGTGGGTCGAAAGGAATTAATTGTTTAGATCTTTGTCTAACCCTGTATTGGGATAGGCGTGAAGGTGTGTGTGTTATTTATTATAGTATAATTGTAGTGAGAAACCTCAGAGCCTATTTGTGTGCTATTTTGCCACGCACAGATCGCCGAAGCGCGGAATTCCACAATCGGCGAACGCCACGGCATTTGCTGAAAGCACGATATCTGCCGTGCAGGCTGCTTTACATAAGTACCAGATACAAATACACGAACTGCAGGTGACCATTACTTTAGAATTGTTTTCTTATACTTGTTTATATAAATAAATAGACGGCCTCATAAAGTAGTTAATATTGACCCTGCCTTCGTAGCTAAGTGTTGCGGATTCGATTCCCGCAAAGAGCAAACCTCTATGTCATGAATGTGAATGTTTGTACTCAAGTCATGGATGTTTATAAAGTACATGTGAATATTTATCTATGTAAATGTAAGTTAATATTTGGTACCGTTGGCTTGGACACTATGTCGGCGATAGGCTCACCACATGTCACGTTGTACCATATGACGTACAGTGAGAAGTGAGTCAAAAAGAGTTAATTGTCAGAGAGGTGAGTCTATCGACGCCCTAATGTTACGAAGCTTACGGTACAAAATATTTTCATACATATACATTTACGAAGATAAGTATTCAAATGTACAAAATACTTACGTATATAAATATACTGCCGTCGAGTACATTAAAAAGTAAACTCATTTAAATCTGTAGGTGAAACTGCAAAATAGCAGAGAACAGTTGGCAACAAGCAGGAAGCATTGCGAAGCGGCCGATTCCAATATTGCTTCGCTTGAAAGTAAAGTTCATGATCTTCAAGGTAAGATATATTTCATTTGTGTTTTGTTAAGAGAATATTATTGTGTGGAAGTAACCGTGTGTGTGTGACCGGTGCGAGGTTTCAAATTATTTAGTCGAAAAGGTTTTTTTAAACAAATTTATTATATAAATACACACATTACATTTAATTTGACACAAGACGAGCTATTAAAAGCATGTTAAAAGAAGGAATATTAAAAAAAGAAAAGCGATTATTACTATTTTTTAAGCTTTCTTTTAAGCTTTTTTCCATCGAATACAAGCAATCCTTATATTCGTGTTGATTTGTGTATACGTTTATAACTTTACAGACAAATTGGATCAAACAAACGCCGACCTGAACCAGGCAATTCAAGAAAAGGAGTCGCTGCAAAAGACTGTTGAATCACTCCGAATAGACAAGAACAACTTAGAGAGAAATAGAGTAGAGATCAATGCCATGGTAAGTAAATTGGTAATCACAATTGAATGTCATATCTATTATATGATATAATGACACTTTTTATTCCGTAGACTAAATGTGTTATTTCTTTGATTTGGGGGAAGATGGCAAAAGTGGGTATGTATCTGTTGCCTACCTTTAAAAAAGAAAGTGAGAAAGGGAGAGTAGAGAAAATTGGGGGGATAGGGGTGTGAACATCCAGTTACATAATTTACCGGACGGAACGCAGAATTATTACATGCAGGGGCATATTATAGTGAAGTAAAGACTTCAGTTCTGAGAGGCCTTGTCCTGCTTTTGTTGGCCGATCTATTAAAGCAGCGGCAAAAACAGCGGCTTGCTCTCGGTGTTATAAAGTTTGTTCGCACACAACCATAGAGTATAGATTATTTTTTTTGACTAGCTTTACAGAAAAATAACATTTTCCTTAGGTTGAATCTCTGACGTCGGATTACGAGAAGCTGCAAAAGATAAATTCGAGACTAGAGAAGAATATAGAAGCGTTGGAGGATGAGAAGAGAAACTTAAGCT
Organism: Sericinus montela; assembly: GCA_029286605.1. Classification (NCBI taxonomy): domain Eukaryota; kingdom Metazoa; phylum Arthropoda; class Insecta; order Lepidoptera; family Papilionidae; genus Sericinus; species Sericinus montela. The sequence continues at coordinate 16,701,569 of JAGSMR010000015.1, forward strand.
CCGAGGTGGATCGATTGCATCGTGAGGCAACCAACAGGGAATCAGTTTTGAGGTAGCATATAGAAGATCAACTGCTATGATATAGTCTTATCTCATTTTTAAGTCTATTCTAGATGCAAAGCGAAGCAAAAACATACATTTAAATATATACCTTTTTATTTTAGTTTCTGTAAATAGTTTCTGCTAAAAAAACGACTAAAAAGTTATGCAGTAAAATCATAGTCGCTCTTTTACTTATCTATGACTAATCTATAACTCACTGGAAGTCAAAATCCTACTCTGTTTTTTCGTCTGTCAATGAATAACTGTAAAGTAAAAACCTTCTCGTTTTTTTACCTATCAAGGATCCACTGCGAAACATGGAGCTTTTGTCTATCATTATAACACTGCGAAGCTTAAAACTTTTCTTACTTTTTCTCTATCAATGACTATCTGTGAAGAAAAAATCAATCTCACCCTTTTGACTTTTTAATGACCCGTTGCGAAGCATAATTAATTCTACTTCGAATTAAGTGAATTATGTGTAACAATTTTTTTTAACGATTATTCTTTTTATGTAGTATTGTCTGTAAGTTTTAATGGTATTGTAATATCTTTTCATTTTACTGTTTATGGATATCAAGTATTGGGATGTGAATCCTGAAGAATGGATATAAAGTCTTGTGATACTCATCCCAACTTACCTGTATACGGCTATGCGACCCCGGCTTCCCTAGCTATTACTGTCCTATCCCTTACCCTCCAAGGCGGTAATATCCTACCTTTCCTAATTCCTACTCTAATTTACCAATCTTCCTTTTCAAACCACCTATCCCTCCCTTTCACTATATTCCTACTCTGTCCAATCCAACGTCTGCCGCGCGGATGGATGCATGGCTAGGGGCAAGCCTGGTCGTTAGCGTGCCACACTACCCTGGGACCGGGCGACCCAGAATTAGGCTAGCCTTACCCTGGCATGCGGGGCTCTGCTGGGCTGGACAAACCTATCTCTTGCTATTCGTGGGAACGCAATGGAAAATTTTAAAAACCAAAATGGCGGCGATGTGGTTCGCCACCCATCACGTCTCGTTTCTCGCTGGGGCCGAAAGCGGCCCATGGAGAGCCGCTTCGCTACATTGAATGTTAGAGGATGTTAAGGTAGATGAAGTATGCCAGATGATGGATAAACGATGCATAGATATTCTGTGCGTGAACGAAACTAAGAGGAAAGGATGTGACATTGCGGTTCATGGTCCCTACACGGCATACTGGTCGGGAGTCCGCCAAACCAGTCGAGGCTGTCAGGGAGTTGGTGTGATTCTTTCCTCTCGAATAGTTGAATGTGTGGTGGAGCATGAATGTGTAAGCCCAAGACTTCTCTGGGTTAGGTTAAAAGTTGGACTCACCCGCTTGTTTATCCTTGGGGTCTATGCACCGACGGATCGGCGCGGAGGTGGGTCATTAAAAGCCCAACGAGAGAGAGAGAGGAATTTTGGGATAGCATGAGAGCATTTATTCAAGACCTGAATAAATGCGGAGAAAATGAACGGATCGTGATGTTAGGGGACTTTAATGGGTGGGAAGGAGTAAAGCGTGTGGGGTATGAAAGAGTACTGGGTACGTTTGGGGACGAGAGAGTGAATGAAAATGGGAGAAGCCTTCTTGAAGTGTGCTTGGAATGGAATCTGTGCGTGGCCAACAGAATATTTGATCACAAAAAGATCCACTTGTATACAAGAGATGACGGTGAGTCTAGAAGTATGATTGATTTTGTAATTGGGCATACCGCGGTTTAGACCTCGACACAGACCACTTCCTGGTCAAAGCCCGAATACATGGCCTCTTTAAACGATGGCGACGCCGAGGAGCCGAGCCTACGAGTGTTTTGGACAGAATAAAAGTGGAAAATCTACAAGAAAAAGAAAAGAAAGACAAGTATGTAGAGAAACTGATAGAAAATTTTAAAGGCATAGAAGAGATATGTGTGATTGAAGATTTGTGGGAGACATTTAAGAAAGGGGTCGTGAATGTTGCTGGCTGTGTTAAAGAGATGGAACAAGTATTTTGAATGTTTGTTTGAATGAGGGGAAGTGCAGGTACAACACCCGGCAGCTTCCATGGTTAATATAAATGTCGATGAAAGTGAGATAAGCATGGATGAAATAGTAAAAGCATTGAAAAGTATGAGATTAGGTGAGGCTGTAGGATATGATAGTATTACCGTCGAGATGCTGAAGACTGGATAGGGCTTTGTTGCTAGTCAGCTGTACCGCCTTTTCAATTTGTGCTGGCGAAATGGGCAAGTACCGGGAGACTGGTGCAAAGCCGTAATCGTGCCATTATATAAGGGAAAAGAGTCACGGCAGGCGTAAATTACCGCGGTATAAGCCTTCTCAGCGTCGTCGGTAAATTGTATGCGATAGTGTTGATTGAAAGGGTTGTGAATTAAACTGACGAAAAAGTATGGGATGCATAACCGGGATTTAGAAAGGGAATGGAGTGTACAGGTCAGGTCTTTTCCTTGCGGTGCATAGCCGAAAAGTGCCTGGCTCAAAACCAGAAGGTCTATTAAAAGAAAGAAAAAACATTTATTCACGGTCTAGTCACAAATAGATACAAAACAAAATATATACAAAAAATGAACTTACACAGAACTTAAAATAATATTTCGAGACCTAATCAGGGACGTTTTTATAGGGAAGGGTGGCAAACGAGCAGGTGGCTCACGTGATGGTAAGTGATTACCGTCGCCCATGAACATCCGCAATACCAGAGGCATAGCAGATGCGTTGCCGACCTTTGAGAAAGGTATAGGCTCTTTTCTTGAAGGTCCCTAAGTCGTATCGGTCCGGAAAAACCGCTGACGGCAGGACATTCCATAAAGTGCAAGTGCGTGGCAGAAAACTCCGCGAAAACGCACAGTGGTGGAATGCCAAGCATCAAGATGGTACACAGCCTTGTGGTACACCAGCGTTCACGGACTTGGAGTCCGAGCATGCACCGTCAACTACGACCTTGATGCTCCGGTCTGTGAGAAAACTAGTGACCCAATTGCAAAATTTCTCAGGAAGCCCATATGACGGAAGCTTTGAGAGAAGCGCTTGGTGCCACACCTGATCAAAGGCTTTTGTTATATCCAAGCTAACTACCAGCGCCTCACCCTTGCTCTCTATTGCCTCAGCCCATCGATGAGTGAGGTACACAAGAAGATCACCAGCCGAGCGACCCCGACGGAAGCCGTGCTGGCGGTCACTGAGCAACTGGTGCTCCTCCAAGTACCTCAAGAGCTGGCAGTTTATAATGGACTCCATTATTTTGGAGAACAAGGAGGTGATAGCGATGGGTCTGTAGTTGCCCGGATCCGAGCGGTCGCCTTTCTTAGGGATCGGGTGCACCAAAGCTGTCTTCCATGTCATCGGGACGACGCCTTCAGAGTAGGAGTACCGAAAAGACGCTTTAGAACCGATGCCAACTCTGGAGCACACATCCTCAGCACAATAGGGGGACACCATCGGGCCCACTCGACTTCTGGATGTCCAGGGAGAGGAGTGCTTTTCGCACTGAGCTCTGAAAGAACCGAATGTCCAGCATAGAGCACTCACAGCACGGGATGGTCGGCGGTGAGTTCCCCTGTCAAGGAGAGTCGAGTTGGATGCAAAAAGAGAACCTAGAAGATCGGCTTTCTTTGCGTCATGGGCCAGCGAGTTGTCCTCCTGTGCAGAGATGGTAGTGATGGCTGACTGAAATTCCTCATAGGCACTCATAGACGCGAGGGTGGTCGTCGCTGTCTGTCCAAATTGGCTGCGTAGCCAAAGGGTGGACAGCCCTACCTTCAAGGCTACCGAGGCGCTGAGAACATATATCCTCTTTGACGTATACACAGACCCGGCCCGTGGCACAAAAGAATGTTCAAGCTTGTACCCCGGTTAGGAAAGCTAAGAAGTATCCGCGGGGAAAGAATATCTGCGTCTCGGTAAGAAAAAGCAAGGCCGGCTTTGCCGTCTCCAGATGGTAGTGGACGGCATTTAGATTGGAGTGTAGTCCCCTGATATTGTAGAGATCCACAGCAAGCGTGGTAAGGGGCTTGCTTCGTTTGCCTCGGTCAGCGGAACTTTGCCCCAGAATACGAGGGCAGCCTGCGGGGCTGATGCGGGGCTCTACCACTGTAGAAACTTCCTGAAAAAAGGCCAGGTCAAGAGTACCCCAATCGAAGAGAATGTATGAAGGCAATAATGAAAGTGGACGAAGCGAAACAAGTATGTAAGGATCGTAGCAAGTGGAAAGAAGTGGTCTCTGCCTACCCATACGGGAAAGAAGCGTGATTATACAAGTATTTATGAATGTAAGTATTGGTTCACACCTTTTAAATAACCATGGAAGTTTGATTATAATTGAATTTATATTTTCTCTATTAACAGCAAGCTTTTCTTCAAGAATAAAATAAAACAAAGAATTAAATCTTTTCCATTTGCAAATATTGTTTAAATATTTTAAATCGTAAATAAATTTCATTTCTAGCTTCTATCTGGAATATTATTAATCGATTACCATACTCTATACTAGAATATTAATAATTTCTTAAAGTCACGATAGCCGAGCTGTTGGGTGGTCGGAATTTCGAGTCGAGAGACCCGAGTTCGATCCCCAGGTGACAGTACCAATGAGTTTTTCAAAACTTATGTACGAATTTCGTCGTTGACTTGGACATAAAGGCGGCGACGGGCTCACCACCTGTCACGTTGTCCCGAAAATATCTTCGGTGGAAGGTGGGTCAAAGGGACTGAATTGTCTAGACTTGACCTCTGTCTACCCCTGTATTGGGAATTGCGTGAAGATATTTTTTATTTTATATTTATAATAATTTCTTGCTTTAATATTATATATATATATATTTTCTCTAAATTCCACTCTCTGTTTTTCTCTATTGCCGCCTGCCCTCTCGCGCCAGGGCGGAGGAAGAGCGCGCGGCGCGGCAGCGCTCTGAGCTTGCGTCCGTGCGCGCGGAGCTGCAGCAGGCCGCGCTGGCCCGCGACCTGCTGGACCAGCAGAAGCTGGAGACCGACTCCGTGCTCTCGCAGATGGACAAGCACAGAAGTATACAACACTACATATATGACGGACAGAGGTCTAGTCCAGACAATTAAGTCCCTTCGACCCACCTTCCGCCGAATATATTTTCGGGACAACGTGACAGGTGGTGAGTTACTCGTCCGTCGCCGTCTTTATGTCCATATATATATATATATATATATATATATATATATATATATATATATATATATATATATATATATATATATATATATATATATATATGTATATGTATATATATATATATATATATATATATATATATATATATATATATATATATATATATATATTTTTTTTTTTTTTTTTTTCACCATCATCATCATCATCATAACAGTCTAAAAATGTCCACCGCTGGACCAAGGTCCAGGACCAAGACCTAGTCTGCCTTTCTATTCCGGTAGGGTGCATAATGAATAAATAAATATATAGGACATATGCATTTCCTGTAGGCTTAGGTAGGTCCAAGGGCCTACTTAGGTCTTTACTACTACTTTAGGTACTTTAAGGTCCTTAGGTTTGCTTAAATAATTATAATATAATATATACCACAGAACATTTTATCTATCCATAATTACTACTTTCTCAAAATAATAGGAAAAATTTTAATAGGAAAAATTTGGTTTTGTTAGTGTCATACACAGTTCTTTCACGCATAATGATGATGGGGTGGACTGGACTGTGGATCCTTTCATATTTATTTTTAAGTTCATCACCAATGTTAACATCCTTTCATATTTGTTTCTTTCAGGTTCCTCCCCAAAGATCATCTTTCAGATCCCTCCCTCTTTTTTAATTTAATTTCTACGGTAATAAACAAAAGAAAAAAATATGATGACTTAATACTTATGTATGACAAAGCAACGCATAATATTAGGTAGGTTGGAAATCGAGTCAAGACATCCGAGTTCGATCCCAAGGTTGTACGCTCGTACAGGTACCAAGTGAATTTTTCAACTTTTATACAGATGACTTGTAAATAAAGTTGGCGACAGGTTCACCACGTTGTCTGAAAAATTAATATCTTTGGTGAAAGATGGGTCGAAAAAACTATGTCTTGACCTCTGTCTACCCTAAAATTGGCAATGGCGTGAAGATATTTTTTATTTCCTTTGATTGTAGGTGAACTTGAAATAGAACTGGAGCGGACTGTCATGGAGCGCGGCGATCTGCAGGATTTAGTGGAGAAGCTGCAGTCAGCCATCAAGAATCTGGAGGACGATAAGAAAAAGTTGCAAGAAGATGTTAAGCAAGTATGTGCTTGTGTCTGTTTTTAGCACTTTCACTTACCCACTTTACCATGACAACATTCCTTCATTAAGTACTTATAATCAAATTTGAAGGTCGTCACAGTTTTAGTGAAGACAAGAACACAATTTTATTTTTTGCTTTACATATTTCCAAACATTCCCGGTAACTCGGTAGAGGTGGAATCATCAACGATTTGATTTGCGGTACTAATAAAAGCGAAAGGTCATTCATTCATACACTGAGTAGTCACGAAATGTTTTAAATTACTCGACTTACGAATATTAAATTTGGCAATGAAACGTTTGATGAGTGAGACTCATCAGCAAAAAAATTATTTTAGAAAACTTCCCGAGTGAAGGGAATGAATACACTACAATTCTTCTTCTTCTTAACAGCCTATCAAGAGTCAACATCACAATTATGTATAAGTTGACAAGGTTCAACCTTTTCGGAAATACATAATTACGGTTGGAATGGGGATTAATTTTGTTAAAGAAAAGCGTCTCTTTCTGAATTTGTGGTCATTGTGGTTATTTAGCGTGAGGATATACGTAACTATTATCCGTTGCCGGAATAAAGCACACTAAACAGTTCTAATAGTTATATTTTCACGAACACAAAAATGAGTATTAGCACAAACAAGATTAGACAATAGGTAGGAAGCAAGATTACAGTTCTACAACACAATGAAACTTTAAACGAATAATATAAATACGTTAGCTAATACGTAACGGACAGCGCGAGCGCAAGCGGCACAGGTTTCTCGTTAGACAAGTAGATCGCGACTGGGCCGGTCGATGCAACTGGCCGCGGTCAACGTTCGGTGGGTTAGTCACCGAACCTGTTCTATTAAATGCTATAGCTAGCAGGCGCCGAGTTATGCATCGATGTTATGTGTAATACGATAAATAGAATTGAAATAGAATGATAAGAATTTATTATACAGTGTATGCTACGAGTAGTTATAGTTTATAGATTTGTAATATAATAATAAATATGTAATAATATAAAATATATGTGGTAATATCAAATACAGTAAATAAATAAATATATAGCATATGTATATTTATATATGTAGGCCGCCACAGTCATAGTAGTTGGTAATTATTACAAATTTAATTTTGTAATTTGTAATATAATAAATATATCAGTTGAAGGTTTACGATTTACGTACATGATTTTAATATTAATCATTTTTACATAAACATACATATCGAAGTCAAACGCGCACATTCAAATTGACCCACATTCTATGTAACAATTCTATGTAATTAAAGTTAGTTTTCAAGTACACTCATCTGCAAACGGTGGTCTTGTTTGCATAGCTTGGGCACTCATCCTGCACTCTACGTGCACACCGCATTACTGAGCTCTACCTGCACACCGCATTACTGTGCTCTACCTGCACACCGCATTACTGAGCTCTACGTGCACACCGCATTACTGAGCTCTACGTGCACACCGCATTACTGAGCTCTACCTGCACACCGCATTACTGAGCTCTACCTGCACACCGCATTACTGAGCTCTACCTGCACACCGCATTACTGAGCTCTACCTGCACACCGCATTACTGAGCTCTACCTGCACACCGCATTACTGAGCTCTACCTGCACCGCATTACTGAGCTCTACCTGCACACCGCATTACTGAGCTTACGGGACAACAGCCGCTACGGTTTAGGTTACTGTCGTTCGGTTAGTGTTAAACCTGGACCCTCGCACTGGCAGCTGGAGGAGGAGAGGTCGTCACTGTGCAGCCAGACGTCGGAGCTGCAGGGCGACCTGTGCGCGCTGCGCAAGGAGCTGCTGGGCGCGGAGCGCGCGCGCATGGAGCTGCAGGCGGAGCGCGGCGCGGCGCACGACGCGCTGCAGCAGCTGGAGGCCGCGCGCGCGGACCTGCAGCTGGAGCTGCGCCAGGCGCTGCGGTGAGTCACTGTGCAGCCAGACGTCGGAGCTGCAGGGCGACCTGTGCGCGCTGCAGCAGCTGGAGGCCGCGCGCGCGACCTGCAGCTGGAGCTGCGCCAGGCGCTGCGGTGAGTCACCGTGCAGCCAGACGTCGGAGCTGCAGGGCGACCTGTGCGCGCTGCAGCAGCTGGAGGCCGCGCGCGCGACCTGCAGCTGGAGCTGCGCCAGGCGCTGCGGTGAGTCACTGTGCAGCCAGACGTCGGAGCTGCAGGGCGACCTGTGCGCGCTGCGCAAGGAGCTGCTGGGCGCGGAGCGCGCGCGCATGGAGCTGCAGGCGGAGCGCGGCGCGGCGCACGACGCGCTGCAGCAGCTGGAGGCCGCGCGCGCGGACCTGCAGCTGGAGCTGCGCCAGGCGCTGCGGTGAGTCACTGTGCAGCCAGACGTCGGAGCTGCAGGGCGACCTGTGCGCGCTGCAGCAGCTGGAGGCCGCGCGCGCGGACCTGCAGCTGGAGCTGCGCCAGGCGCTGCGGTCAGTGACTCCAGCCGGCACAGCTGTTGCGGCGGTCCCTCTCTGTTGTATGTAGATAGATAGAGACAACATCGCATACGTTGCTCCGGTCACAAAGAAAGCAGCTTAAGCAAGCGTGCTATGGAATGATAAACAACTAAGGCGCCACAAACCCGTACCCGAGAAGATGTAGAAACAGTGTTTTCTAAGTTGATCTGATCGGGAATCGAACCCGAGACCTCAGTGCTGGCGACATCATGATGGCAATCGGTATGTATGAGTCTTATCCATGGAGGTTATCAATAAATAAAGATGGTACGCTGTAACTGATGAGTTTATTTTTATTGAGTCGAAATTGAGTAGAGTTGATCATTCAAATTACTTCAATTTCTTTTTGTAATTTATTTAAATGTAAACTTAAAATCCGTTCATGGAAAATAAGATAGGGACCATCATATTTTAAAATCTGAAAACATTGGAAGTTAGCTTAATACTTTTCTGTAACAAGCACGACATAAAAATTAATATTGACGTAGAATATAAATATAATATAAATATAAATAAATAAATACATATTAGAAAATTAAATCAATAAAGACATAAATAAATCACGTTACCTTTTTTTATTAATTAAAGAGAGGCAAAGGACACTAAGCACATAAAATCTTGTAGGAGAGATTATTAAAATAAACAAGAGTACCTGCTTACAATATTTTTTTAAAATTTTATATCAGCGTAAGACAGTGTGGGGCCAATATACTAATGCCACTGCTGCTGTATTAATATTTAGCAGAATATAAAAAAAATATTATGATTCTCTTTGAATTTGTTTATAAATCAGAGAGCGCAGTGAGCTTAGCTCCCAAGTTACCGACATGGCTCGTAAGAAGGAAGCGCTGAACGAGGAGATCATGAGACTGCAGCAGAGGCTGGAGCAGGCCAGCGAGACCATCGGCCGTCTCAACCGCACCATTGACGACCACGTGAAAGACGGAGAGGAGAAACAGGTGAAGATACTTTCCATAGGACTATTGTACTATTGTAATTATCTTCGCTAACAGTAAGTATTGTTGCATGATACTCTAAAGAATTGTTTTAAAAATAGAAATTTTTTAAGAAAATATAACATAATATTTTAGTAATATCACGGGGCAGCTATACTAACTTTTCACGCAATTCCCAATACAGGGGGAAGACAGAGGTCTAGTCTAGACAATTAAGTCCCTTCGACTCACCTTCCACTGAAGATATATTCGGGACAACGTGACGGGTGAGCACGTCGCCGCCTTTGTGTCCGTGAGCTTGGATATAATTCGTACATAAGTTTTTGAAAAAGACGTTGGTATGAGCCTGCCCCCTGGGGATCGATCTCGGGTGTCTTGACTCGAAATTTCGACCACCCAACCACTCGGCTATAGTGACTATGACGTGACTTTAATTTCGCAAAAAAATTATAAAATTATCCTAAAGTATGAATTAAACAGGCTGTTACAGTAGCGGCATGAAACTACCGCTGACCGTTAATGTTTAGTAGTTAAACATAATGAATCTACGGGGCAGGCGGCAAAGGGGATGAAGGGCGGGCGTGCGTAGCGAAGATAAGCTCTGCAATCGAATTCCGTCCTCCCGTACTTCAGTTATAGTCGCGTTCTGAATATATTGTTACTGATGTTAATTTTTGTTAAGTTTGAGCTTGGTTGTTTAATTGAATTGGACAATTCTGGCATTTTATCAACTTTGTATAGAAGTACTTAACATTTTTCACATTTTGTTAAGTGCAAGACTGAGACTTACATACCTCAACTTTTAATAAGGGGTAATTTTAAACATTCGATTTGTATTGCTTTACTTAAGGTCCTGTAAAAGTCCGCAACTGAACATAAGCTATTACGTGATAGGGTTTTATCACAACGCTTGGCGGATGGGCAATCGCAGTTGCCTTACCAAGTCTCGGGGTGCTTTCAGAAGTTTATTAAATCAAATCATATATTTATCGATAAAAGTAAAACATACAATACATCCATTGATTGTAATTCTTTAATTTGTCACCGTTTCGTAATGAGGTTCCTCTAAGGAAGAAGAAACAGGCGAAACAAACTTCAATGGTATTGTCTTTTTTTTTTTTTAAGTGAAACTTCTTTAGAATCGTTGTGATTTCAAACCGGATGCTACGGAAAAAACGACAGGTAAGAGACACAGATATAAGAAAGAATGAGACAGTGATGTGCATACTATTTTATAAATAAACTTTGTAATTATCTTACCCTTGTTTCATCTCATTCTCTTGTCAATTTACTGAAGTTTCACTTCTATCGTGTGTGAATCGAACACATAATTTTTTTTAAAAAAAGCGTGGTTAGTGGGAGTGAGTGAGGTGGCGCACGAATGTTTAACATTGCGAGTGTCGAGGCAGATTGCGCTGGGCGCGCTGGAGCGCGAGCGGCAGCAGGCGCTGGAGCAGCTGGCGGGCGCGCGCTCGGAGCGGGACGCGCTGGAGGCGGCGCTGTTCGACGCGAGCAGCGCGCTCGACGACGCGGACGCGCGCCGCGGCGCGCTCGAGCGCGACCTGCGCGAGCTGCGCGCCGCGCTCGAGACCTGCAAAGGTACGCTGGTGTACCGTGTACCGCGCTCGAGACCTGCAAAGGTACGCTGGTGTACCGTGTACCGCGCTCGAGACCTGCAAAGGTACGCTGGTGTACCGTGTACCGCGCTCGAGACCCGCAAAGGTACGCTGGTGTACCATGTACCGCGCTCGAGACATGCAAAGGTACGCTGCGTACCGTGTACCGCTCGAGACCTGCAAAGGTACGCTGGTGTACCGTGTACGCGCTCGAGACCTGCAAAGGTACGCTGGTGTACCGTGTACCGCGCTCGAGACCTGCAAAGGTACGCTGGTGTACCGTGTACCGCTCGAGACCTGCAAGGTACGCTGGTACCGTGTACCGCGCTCGAGACCTGCAAAGGTACGCTGCGTACCGTGTACCGCGCTCGAGACCTGCAAAGGTACGCTGCGTACCGTGTACCGCGCTCGAGACCCGCAAAGGTACGCTGGTACCGTGTACCGCTCGAGACCTGCAAGGTACGCTGGTACCGTGTACCGCGCTCGAGACCTGCAAAGGTACGCTGGTGTACCGTGTACCGCGCTCGAGACCTGCAAAGGTACGCTGGTGTACCGTGTACCGCGCTCGAGACCTGCAAAGGTACGCTGGTGTACCGTGTACCGCGCTCGAGACCTGCAAAGGTACGCTGGTACCGTGTACCGCGCTCGAGACCTGCAAAGGTACGCTGGTGTACCGTGTACCGCGCTCGAGACATGCAAAGGTACGCTGGTGTACCGTGTACCGCGCTCGAGACATGCAAAGGTACGCTGGTGTACCGTGTACCGCGCTCGAGACATGCAAAGGTACGCTGGTGTACCGTGTACCGCGCTCGAGACATGCATAGGTACGTCTGCGTGCCCTGTAGACTATTAGGTGACCAGCGAACACAGATACATGGGTAGGTAGGGAAAACATTACATACATCTCTCTTATTATACATCCCTCATCACTCATATTACATCAACTCTGATCACAAAGTGTGCTTACACATAAGAAAAAAAATATCTTCATGCCATTCCCAATACAGGGGTAGACAGAGGTCTAGTCTAGACAATTAAGTCCCTTCGACCCACCTTCCACCGAAGATATTTTCGGGACATACGCATATGGGAATTACGCATAAGCATGCGTATTATGGAATCAGAAACAACGAAGATATGACAAACATCGAGACCCGAGAAGAAGTGGAAAAAGTGTTTTCTTCATTGATCTCTATAGAAACCCAGGACCTTAGAGCTGGCGACACCTGGAGGTGAAAACCGATGTGGACACCACTGGTCCAAATTAATCAAATGAAATTAAGTTGAAATTAAGCTCCAGTTTGTTTCTACTACAATGATTCTTGACTATGACTTCGAACGTCGGTAAACAAGTCGACGTCGTATAAACAATTTACAGTAATGCTTTCGACCGAATTGATCTTAATATTCTGTTTCATAAGCTGCGAGATGATGGTACCTATGGGAGACATACTGCGGTGATTGTCTTCATATGTCGATATTGCTCTCAGGCAGTAGTAGTCGATAATTATGATTTCTAGCTAAGTCACAATACGCAGTGGTGTACCGCAAGGCTCCTTTTTGGGACCGTTGTTTTTTATACTATTTATTAATGACATCGAATCCGACTTCATCTGGGTCGTCTGAACTGTTATATGAATAGGTTTAACCATTGGTCGGGAACAATATTATTGATTGAGAGTTTCAAAATAATGGTTAAGTAGCTAGGTCTAATGTAGGAAATATCTATTCTTGTAAATTGAACAGTGTTTTAATATACTTTTATCCCGAAGTTTCCTAGGAAATGAGAAATTTAAAGCAGTGAATCGTGTGTGTGTCAGTGAAAGTAGCGGTGAATCATGTTCTGTAGAATGTTTCCTTTATATTTATTTGATTTATTACACACTGCATGATCGGATGAAGCTTCTTATTACGTATTTATTGAGATATACAATCTTAGGGGGTAAATCGCACATTAATATTACCTGCCATCAGATGTTCTTCATATAAAACGCTGTACCAATGCTATCCGTTGGAAATTTCTCCACCAGGCCAACTAACGCGCGTTACTAAAGACTTGGAGAACAGCGAGAAGAAGCTCCGCGAGACCAAGAGCAGTATGCAGCAGCAGTCCGGCAAGAAGGAGGCGGAGTACCAACAGATAATCGCCAACATCAACCGCACCACAACCGAGAATATCACCAAGCTAAAAGAGGAGAAAGTAAGATCATTTCATAATGACACTTTCAGCGAATAGTTTTTTATTTATCATTACTTATTTATTTATGTATCTTCACGCACAGCACCTGACGGGGTAGCCAGAGAGAACAGACCGCCAAATGTCACGATCCGTACATACCTTAAACTTAAAAAAAAAAACATCTTTACGCCATTCTTAATACTGGGGTTGAAAGCGGTCCAAAGAATTAAGTCCTTTCGGCTCACCTTCCATCGAAGTATTTTTTTGGGACAACGTGTCAGGTGGAGAGCCTGTCGCCGCCTTTATGTCCAAGCCAACAATATAAATCGTACATAAGTTCTGATAAAACCCACTGGTATGAGTCTAGCACCTAGGGATCGAACTCGGGTCTCTTGACTCGGTATATTCCGATTACCCAATCACTAGGCTATCGTCTTTTAAAACAAAGTAACAAAACCTTATAAAATTAGTCTTTATTATAAGATATGTGTGAATTTAAGTTTAGTAAAGGTGCTTATTTAAATCTTAGTTTTAACTAAGTTAAGTTAGGTAATTGGCTTCCGCAGGCCATAAACAATCAGCAAACATTTTTAAACGAAGAAAGTTATCATCCCTTAGAAGTAATATGGGGTACCTCATATCCTGGAAATATATATCAGCGCTCTATACCAGTGCTCCGCAACCTTTTCTCACCTACGACACACCATAATTCTTCCGAGAACTCCGCAGCACACTAAAGGCTAAAATATATACAATACATATGTAGGTATTGAATTAATACACAATTTTAAAAAATAATTTGGCTTTTTATTTGAAAAATATACATACACATAATTATAACGTTAATATTTTACACAATTTTAATAATTAATGTGAACCCTGCGCTTGTTTCAATGAACACAAAAGTTTTATATTCGGCTCGATATTGGACAGCGCAACCCGAAGTTCTTGATCAAGATCTTTTAAGCATGAACGTTTATCATTTTAATTAATAAAAGAGTTGAAAAACTTTGCTCACAAATATATGTCGTCGAAAATGGAAGTAGTGTTAAGATTGCTTTGTTTGAAATGCGAGGATATTCTTTTTTGATGTAAATCCAGAAAACATCTAATGGAACTTCGGAGAAGTAAAGTTTTAATGTCTTGTCATTGCTTAAATCTATAAATTCCTCTCGAATTCGCAGTGGCAATTCTTCTGTAGAATTTATTGCATTGGTTGCAAAAGGATTTCGAATCCAATCGTATTGTTCAGTATTAATGGAATAAAAATATTTATGAAATTTTTCCTGAAGCATACTTAAATGTTCTTGGGCCAGATCCACAATTAATTGTTTATTTTTAATTGTACTGTGGTGGTTTGTCCTTTGGAACATTTCCAAATACCCTTTTTCAATTCTTTCTGCCAAAGTTCGAGTTTTTTTAAACCCCTGTAATTTGTCGGAGCTCGCTAATATATTCTCATTTCGACCTTGCATTTTTTTATTAAGTTCATTCAAATGCTCGAAAATATCAGCCATGTATGCAAGTTTGGCTATCCAGTAATCATCATCGAGGTGGTATAGTTCAGGCATATTTAGTTTTGAAAGAAACTCACGCACCTCGTGACGAAGCTCAAACAATCTAGCCAAAACTTTGCCTCGGGATAGCCAACGAATTTCAGTATAAAACAATAAGGATTCATATCCGGATCCCATTTCTGCACAGAGTATTTCAAAGATTCTCGAATTTAAAGCTCTTGATTTAATTATGTTAACGATTTTAATGCATTCATTCATCGTGTTAAAAAGTTCCTCCGGCAAATTTTTGACCATCAATGCTTCTCGATGTATGCAGCAGTGTGTAAAGTGTAACGTCGGATTTTTGTTTTGCACAAGTGATAAAACCTTTTTTACTACCCATCATAGCCGCAGCGCCATCTGTGCAAACAGAAATGCAGTTGCTCCATTGAATATTATGTATTTTGAATAAGTCATCGGTAACTTTAAAAATTTCTTCACCGGTAGTTCGCTCTGGAACTTCCTTACAAAATAAATAATGTTCTTTAATAGAATCCTCATCAACGAAACGTATAATAGCTATTAGCTGTGCTTTATTTTTAATATCAGTTGTTTCGTCGAACTGAAGCGAAAATTTTTCAGCCAATAACAGTTTTCTTATCAGTGTTGCCAAAATATCCCTGACATATCGTGAATACGTCTTTTAACAGTATCAGCAGACAACGAAACTTTATTTACCTCCTTAACTTCATTGGGCCCAAGCATAAGTCGAACAATTTCCATGCATGCTGGTTTAATTAATGTTTCGCCGATAGTATGTGGTTTCTGCTGACGTGCAATTAATTTTGCAACATGGTAGCTAGCCTCCAAGGCCTTTTGAAACTGTAACAGCAGATTTCATAAAAATCTTCTGTTTTTTATTTTGTTCTAAACGTCTCTTAAAATATTGTCTATCTTCATTGGCCTGGCTGGGATGGTTTGAATTTAGATGGCGATATAATTTACTCGGTACCATTGATTCGTTTGATAGCTGTTCGCCGCAAATGATGCACTGTGGCTTTGGAGCCGTTTCGTCACCACTCCATGAAAATCCATATTTAATGTAGTCTTCATCGTACTTTCTTTTCACTATCTTCTTTTGATTTTTTATAACACTTGTGTTGGGTGTTTCATCATCCGTACGTGAAGATGCATCTTTTCCACGTAAAAATTTATCCATTTTTAAAGGGATATAAAATAATATTTTTATATATCACACGAAGAACGCTAACCACACACAATTAATAGTAATATCGTTAGTAGTTTTGTACAAATTGTGACAACTCTGCACACAACAATAATGGCAGACGATCGAACGTCAAGTGACACGTGCAAATGTAACGCATGCGCGTGAGTCTTCAGTGACGTGCATAAGGTGTATTTTTCTATATGAATTTTTGTAAAATGTATGTATTTGACTGCGGCACACCTGTATTCAGCTCACGGCACACCAGTGTGCCGCGGCACACCGGTTGCGGAGCACTGCTCTATACCTTCCTAACAGAAAGAAGACTTAAAGAACATCCCTACAAAGTATTTGCTTATATGAAATACCCAAAAAACCGTTAGTATCTATTCGAATATACTCTTGTTTCCAGGAACAACTTCGTCAAGCACTGGAACACAAACTGAGTCAAACTATCGCTTCGTTGACGAGCGAGAAAGAGGCTTCGGAAGCCAGTGCGAGGGAAAAAGAGAAAAAGCTTTTGGCGATCAGGGACCAACTCATGTTGCAGCACGATGAAGCTATGCTGCGCGCTGAGAACGATAAGCAGCAAGCTTTGTTGATGGGTGAGATGATTTAGGTCAAAACAATTTTTATCAGTTAAAAAAATGTTATAAATAAATAAATATCTTCACGCAATTCCCAATACAGGGTAGACAGAGGTCAAGTCTAGACAATTAAGTCCCTTTGACCCACCTTCCACCGAAGATATTTTCGGGACAACGTGACAGGTGGTGAGCCCGTCGCCGCCTTTATGTCCAAGCCAACGACGAAATTCGTACATAAGTTTTGAAAAAAAAAAAAACAAATTGGCACGAGTCCGCCACCTCGGCATCGAACTCGGGTCTCTCGACTCGAAATTCCGACCACCCAAACACCCAACAACACCCAAAACGCAAATTATTAAGTTCTTTCGACCCACCTTCCACCGAAGAAATTTTTTGGGACAAACTCACAGTTGGTGAGCTCGTCGTCGTTGTCTCTATATCCAAGCGATATATATATAAGTATATAAGTTTACGTATATAAGTTTTAAAAAAAAAAAAAACAAATTGGCACGAGTCCGCCACCTCGGCATCGAACTCGGGTCTTTCGATTCGAATTACGATCACCCGACTCGATTACTAGGATATCGTGAGTTTTGTCTGATGAATATCGAATTGTTAAGAATTTTAATGAAAGTTGTCATTCAGATCGTCAGTCAGGAAATAATTAGTTTTTGCAAACTACTTCCCGACGTTTTGGATGCTTTACAGCATCCGCGTTCACGGGGGAACCGAGTACCAACCAGGGGGCAACCAATCCTCCCGTGCCGTAAAGCATCCGAAACGTCGAGAAATAAAAATAGTTTGTAAAAGCTAATTAAAAACGCGATAAAATTCGAAAATCGTTTTGTTAAAAATGAAAGAAATCATAAAGAAAATGTGTGATTATTTTTGTTTAATCAAGAAACGTACATTGCAGCCCATCAGGAGCAGCAGGCGTTGCTAGAACGTCTGGAGGAGGCGAAGCGGGCGCTCGGCTGCGAGCAGAACAAAGCGGAGCGAGCGAAGCGGGAGGCGCACGCGCGCGCCGAGCAGGACCGCGCGCAGCTCAACCAGCTCAAGGAGGAGCTGGCCGCGCTCAAGACCCGGCTGGAAGAGGCCAAGTTGGTGCTTTCATATTCCAGCATATAGCTTACCTTAGGAGGAAGGGCTCTCCTGTGCGAAGGATTTTAGTGGATTGGCAGGCGGTTAGTGGATTGGCGATTGGGACACCTGACACTTCGCCTTGGACGCTTCTAATTGTCACCAGTTGCTGATTAATTTAATTGTTGATAGTTATTGTGACATCTTTCTCGAGTCCTTCCATTTTCATGGCTATTCCCTTTGTCGCCTCTTACTAGGAGAAGGGTTTTGGTAAATTATTACGCGGATATCACATATCATCCGACATGAGCTTGTACAATGGAATTATTAAATAACGTTCGAATCCGTCTACGTCCTTTGAGAATAGTAGTAGTAGCAGTATATACTTTATTGTACACTGCACATATACTAGGAATAAATACAACACGAAGAAAACTTAAGAAAGAAAGAAAGTAACAAAGAAAAAAATAGTAGTGAATAAATAATTCACTACTACTTAAGAAATCAAACAATAACAGGCGACGGCTCTGATCCGGGTAGCTACAGACCGATCGCCATCACTTCCTTGTTCTCCAAAAAAATGGAGTCCATTATAAAGTGCCAGCTCCTGAGGTACTTAGAGGAGCACCAGTTGATCAGTGACCGCCAGTACGGCTTCCGTCGGGGTCGCTCGGCTGGTGATCTTCTTGTGTACCTCACTCATCGATGGGCGGAGGCAGTAGAGAGCAAGGGTGAGGCCCTGGTAGTTAGCTTGGGTATAGCAAAAGCCTTTGATCAGGTGTGGCACAAAGCGCTTCTCTCGAAGCTTCCGTGTCATATGGGCTTACCGAGAAATTTTGCAATTGGGTCGCTAGTTTTCTCACAGACCGGAGCATCAAGGTCGTAGTTGACGGTGCATCCATGTCTGTGAACGCTGGTGTCCCACAAGGCTGTGTGCCAATGATCAATGATTTGTTACAAATTAGTAACAGCACTGGTGATGCCCTATATACCGGCCGTGCCAATATTTATCGGGAACATGTCGACGAGTACCGGAACAAACTTTGTTTCTGAAGTCGAGATTTTGTTAGACAAAATCTCGGACCTGGGCCGACTTAATTTAGTCCAGTTCAACCCTAATGAGACACAAGTTGGCGCGTTTACCGCTAAAAAGAAACCCTTCGTCGTATCACCTCGTTTTGAGAGCACTCCCTAGTTGCCTCAGCCAGCATCGGAATCCTTGGCGTCGACATATCCAGCGACGTTCAGTTTCGCGGTGACTTGGAAGGGAAGGCCAAATTGGCCTCTAAAAAGCTTGGCGTGCTCAGTAGATCGCGACAGTACTTCATGCCGGCCCACCGCTTGCGACTTTATAAGGCGCAGGTTCGGCCGCACATGGAGTACTGTTGTCATCTCTGGGCGGGGGCACCCCAGTGTCAGCTCCTTCCATTTGACCGTATTCATAGAAAAGCGGCTCGAATTGTCGACGACCATACTCTATCCGATTAGCTAGATCCCCTGCCTTTGCGAAGAGATGTTGCATCTCTTTGCATTTTCTACAAGATCTACTACGGGTAGTGCTCCGAGGAATTGTTCGGATTAATTCCAGCCGCTGAATTTCACCATCGTATCTTACGGCATAATCAAAAATTTCATCAACACCACCTTGACGCTTGGCATTCCACCACAGTGCGTTTATCGCTGAATTTTCTGCTGTGCACTTGCACTTTGTGGAATGAGCTGCCGTCAGTGGTTTTTCCGGACCGAAACGACTTAGGGACCTTCAAGAAAAGAGCCTATACCTTTCTCAAAGGCCGGCAATGCATCCGCTATTCCTTTGGTATTGCAGATGTTCATGGGCGGCGGTAATCACTTACCATCACGTGTGCCATCTGCTCGTTTGCCTCCCTTGCCTATACAAAAAAGCTGAGTGGTTGGGTGGTCGGAATGTCGAGTCGAGAGAACCTAGTTCGAGTTTTGTCCCCAGGTGGCAGGCTCGTACCAATGGGTTTTTCAAAAACTTATCTACGAATTATATCGTTGGCTTGGACATAAAGACGGCGACGGGTTTACCGCCTGTCACGTTGTCCCGAGAATGTCTTCGGTGGCAGGTTGGTCGAAGGGACTTAATTGTCTAGACTCGACTGTCTACCCCCGTATTGGGAATTGCGTGAAGATATTCATATGAGGAATTCCGATGCGTCAGGGCGGCAGCGGAGGACGAGTGCGCGCGGCTGCAGGCGCGCGTGCAGGAGCTGCAGGCGGAGCGCGAGGCGGCGGCGCGCGAGGCGGGCGAGGTGCGCGCGCAGCTCGCGCTGGCCGAGGACCGGCACGACGCCGCGCGCGCGCAGCTGCACGACGCGCTGCGCAAGCTCAAGGACTGTGAGTGCTATGGATGCGATTGGATATGGATGTGAATTAGTAATGGAGTTCGTTGTCATGTGCTTGTGTGGCTTTAGTAAATACGTAACGCTGTGCTTTAAATTTAGCCCTAAAATATACCAAAAACTTGACGAATTACAGTTTAAAAATTGTTTTGAGTGCCTTCAAAGAGTTTCATTGTTAATTAAGAAAGTATCGCTAACCTTTTAGATATAACAAACAAATTTTTACCATGCTGTCGCGTATTAGACAGAGAAAAAAAGGAATTATGATGGACACGTTTCCGTAGTGACGACCTGGTAGTTGGTCAGTGATCCTGCCCTCGAAGCTAAAGGTTGCAGTTTCGGATCCCACTGGGGACAAACGTTTGTGTAATGAATGTGAATGTTTGTACGAGTCCTGAGTATTTATCTATTTAAAATACGTATCAATATAAAGTTTATTGCACCGTTAGTCCACGAAGACGGCGACAGGTTCACCACCTGTCACGTTACCCTAAACAAGTTTCGGTGAAAAGTGGGCGTTCGGCGAAAGGACTTCACTACAAACCGCTGCCTACTCTAGTATGTAAACTCCATGGCAAACTTTCCGCAGTGGAGAACGAGTCGGAGGGTCTGCGCAAGGAGCTGACGGAGACGCGGCGGCAGCTGTGCGCGTGCGCGGCCGAGCGCGACCGGCTGGGCGCCGCGGCGCGCGAGCTGCGCGAGCACGTGAAGCGCGCCGAGGCCGAGCGCCGCGACGCCGCGCGCGCACGCGACGACGCGTACCACAAGATCGCAGGTGCGTACTTCGCAGCCCGATGAATGAATGAATGAATGATTTTGTAATTAACAGACACACAAAGGTATTGAATACAAATGTATTACAATGTAAATTTATAGGATAATTGTGACAGGTATGTAAGAGGGACGAGCTGAGATATTCTCTTTATTTTTGTATCTGACGACCTTTGTAGACGAGAGGCGTACAAACCGGTTTTCATGGTGTCGATACAGGAAACAACTTTTTCTACAAAGTCTAGGATCCGGGCGTTTGTGGTCACATTTCAACACAGTTTATTTTAGGACAACATACTTAGTGGTAACCCTGTCTATCGTCTTTATGTCCACTACACCAAGGATATAAATCGTAAATTAGGTTATGATAAACAACATTGGTACGCTACCTCCCGATATAATTCGAGTCTGTAGACTCGAATTCGACTTTGAATACGTAGAAACGAAAGTGTATACAACAGTAAAACAATTTGATAGTGTTGTACTTGCACAGGTCTGGAGGAGTCTCGCGGCGCGCTGGAGGCGGAGCTGTCGCGCGCGCAGACGCAGCTGAGGGAGGCGCAGTGCGGCGGCGAGGCGGGCGCGCGCGCGCTGCGGGCCGCGGACGCGCAGCTCAGGCGCGAGCGCGACCAGCTGCAGCAGGCGCAGCACGACCTCAAGGAGCTGCAGTCCAGGTACGTGCGCAATGTCACTAATAGGTAAATACAGGCATACATACATACATACATACATACATACATACATACGTACGTACGTACGTATGTTCGCACGCACGCACGCACGCACGCATGCACGCACGCACAACACGTCGTTAGAGTAACCTCACTACGAAAAAGTGGTTCATGGAAAAATCACGATCGATGACGAATCATTTAATTTGATGTGTTCGTGCGAAGCGCGTCAGCCCGTCAGTTGCTTAAATATTGACCGAGTTTTAGTATTTATAAGCAATAATATTATAATACAGAATTATTATGTAATCAATCGAGCAATCAAGTCGCGCTTATTCACATCATATACTTAGTTTATAATTACTGTAGTGTTTTGCAAAAAATACCTATTTTATCTATTAAATTATCCATTTCTTAGTCCTTCCTACAATACGGTATTAGTATTATGAAAATTATCAAACGTAATATTATAATAACTCTCTGTTGATGACCTCCGTATATTTTCATCTCATACTTTATCAACATTTTCTCGGATCTGGGTGTTTGTGGTTCCTTCGTTGTTTCCGATTTCATAACATGCGTGCTTTAGCTACTTGCTTCGGGATCGGACGTACGTATGTATGTTATATATGTTTCTGTATCGATCAGACTGCAGAACGAGAGCGAGGAGCGCGAGCGCTGCGCGGGCGAAGCGGCGGCGGCGAGACGCCGGGGGGGCGAGCTGGAGGCGCTGCTGCAGGCCGCGCGGGCGGACCTGGCCGCCTGCAGGCAGCGCTGCGCCGAGCTGGAGGAGGCCTGCCGCGCCAGGGACCAGGTGCGTGCGTGCGAGCGAGACCAACAAAGCGATAAAACAAAGATTGTTTTTTACACGAACCACACTTCACGCCGTCATTAAAAGCTGTATTGCATAGTGCACACTGCATATTTATTAGTGTATTCAAATAAAAACAACGATAACGAGACGAGATAAAAAAAAAATTAAGAAAAAAAAATAAGAATATTTAGAACGAACTTAGTCTCAAATTGTTTGTAACCCCTGACGCTCGGAGACGGTTTTACTTGTTGGCAGCGCGTGCTGTCAACAAGTACGTACGTAGCGAAGGATGCAGCCCGGGGGACTTCCGGTTGGTCACCTAGCTGTATAAACGTCATAAACTGCGCTCTGCAAAAATTTAAACATTAAAAGTATTGGAAACCTAACTCATATTTTACACCGTGCAAGTAAACAGAAAATTAAAGATTAGAAGTGTATACAAAACATCAAAACTGTGAGTATTGAAAAAGTTAGTGTTGAATTCAGATCAAAGTAATATTGTGTATAATCTATAACCGAAACCAATGATTGACTTTGACACATACAATATTTACCAACTACAAAAAACGGATCACTGACACAAAATACAGTGAGTGTTGCCATTTCTAAAAAAAAAAAAAACTCTTAAGTTATATTTGAGTTGCCAGCATCGTAATTATAAATATTACTAAAGTGGATGATCAAATGCAACGTTTATTTACAAACTTAAAACTAGAAATGGACAAGCAAACAACTACATTAAAAAAATATAGATAAAAAGGAAAAAAAAAAAAAAACTCTTAAGTTATATTTGAGTTGCCAGCATCGTAATTATAAATATTACTAAAGTGGATGATCAAATGCAACGTTTATTTACAAACTTAAAACTAGAAATGGACAAGCAAACAACTACATTAAAAAAATATAGATAAAAAGGAAAAAAAATTTAATATTCTATGGTTTCTAGGAGCCCGCAAAAGAAAATATTAGCGTATTCGAAATGGTGGTCAAAACTCTAAGTGATTCTGGTATTGAGGTTAACAAGCGAGATATTAATAAAGCTTTTAGAATCGGCAAAGAGAAAGGCAAAGCTCGTCCGGTTTTAGTGCACATGTTAAATACATGGAAGAAAATTGAAATCCTGAAAAATAAGAAAAGATTACCTAAGAACATTTTTGTGAATGAAGACTATAGCAAAGAAGTGTTAGATAAGCGGAAGGAACTCATACCCCAGTTAAAGGAAGAAAGAAGTAAGGGACATATAGCATTCTTGAAAGGCGATAAACTTTTCGTCAAAGGGGAAGTTGTGACACGAGATAAAAGGAAGAGAGAGCAATCTGCATCACCAAAAATAACCAAGGAAAAGGTTAGACCGAAAATTAATAAAGTTAATGCATTTGAAAGAATGTACAAAAACAGATCGCACTCAACATCTGAGTTAAATAAAGAATAGCCACTAACAAACATCGGTAACCGGAAGTTCAGAACAAATAAACAAATAATAGCTAAGAACACAACAAACACTAATACACCTCGCCCAAGCCGACTGGTCTCCGTGGGCGGATTTGACCAACCCCTTCCAGCTCAATTAAAAAGAAAAAATAACATTAGTATCAAAACAAAAGCGAACAAAAAAATTTATATTGCCACTTTAAACTGCTTAACCTTGCGTACAGAAGAGAGCCTAACCGAGTTAGAATTGGCACTCTCAAATATAAAGTGGGATGTTATAGGATTAAGCGAAGTTAGAAGATTAGGGGAAAGTACTGAGGATCGCAAGGAGTATATTCTATACTATAAAGGCGAAACAAAAGGAAAGTATGGAGTGGGATTCATGATTAAAAAACATTCAAAGGTATATCAGAGAGGATAGCTGTGCTTAATCTGAATCTGCCGTCGTACAAGAACAAATGGTCGATTATCCAAATGTACGCCCCCACAGAACTAAACGAAGAATCTGCCAAAGACTTCTTCTATGAACAATTAACATCAGTCCTACAGCAATCCCACAAGAACGTTATGTTGATGGGTGATTTCAATGGCAGAATTGGTTCTCAACAAACTGGAGAAGAAAATGTAATTGGCAAATTTGGTTTTGGCAAAAGAAGCAAAAATGTCAATAGAATGATTAATATGGCCTTTGAAAACAAACTTTCATTCATGAATAGCTTTTTCAGGAAAAACATTAAGAAAAAGTGGACATGGATGTCACCAAATGGGTCATATAGAAATGAAATAGATTACATAGCAACTAATAATAGAAAAGCTTTTTATGATGTAAGTATACTTAAACAACTGAATTTTAACACTAACCATAGAATGGTTAGAGCAATAATTAATAACACACAGCCGAAAAAAGCCAGAAACAAATTTAATGCATTAAAGAATATTAGTAGTTATCCACATGAAGCTAAGAACGAGACAGATGAAAACTATGAAAAAGAAATAAATGACATATGGAACATTATTCCCTCATTTGATGAAACCCGAGAAAAATTATATGGAAAATGAAACCAAAGCCTTAATAGAAGAAAGAAGACAGCTTTTAAAAAATAAAAAGACAAACACAATTTAAGAGCTATTTCAGAAGTAAGTAAAAAAATAAGTCAAAGTATTAAGATGGACAGAGCTAAAAGAAGATTAGATACACTCAACACGCACATAAAAAAGCCAAGCGGAGTAAAAAAAGCTTTTAAAGAACTGGTTGAGTCAAAAAAATGGATACCAACTATTAAGAACAAAACAGGTAAGCAAGAGACTATAAGAAAAAGTATTATTGAAATTGCAACGGACTTTTACAGCACACTCTACGCTGCAGAAGCAAATGCCCAGTATCCAACCACGAATTTAGAAGATGATGAAATTGACGATATTCCAGTTTTTATACAATCAGAAATAGAAAAGGTTGTACACAGTTTAAAGAGCAATAAGTCACCTGGGCGTGATCATATAACAAATGAAATGATAAAAATTTCAATTAACTCATCTGAAAACTTCAGAAAACTCACAAACATATATAATACCATCTTAAGAACGGAATCTGTACCATCACAGTGGACAAAAAGTAAAATTATACTTCTAGACAAGAAAGGGGCGGGATGACATTGAAAATTATAGACCAATTAGTTTGTTATCTAATATATACAAAGTATTTTCTAAATTGATTTTAAACAGACTTACAGGGATATTGGATGAACAACAGCCAATTGAACAAGCTAGCTTCAGAGCAGGATTCTCAACCATTGATCATATACATGTATTGAAACAGTTAATAGAAAAAAACCCAAGAATACAATAAAACGCTGTTCATTGCATTTGTGGATTACAGTAAGGCGTTCGATTCCATTAAGCACGAGTTCTTCTGGAAGGCACTTACTCAGCAAGGAATCCCCAAGAAATACATACGTATAATCAAAAATATATACAAGAACAGCACGGCACAAATAAAACTAGAAACAATGAGCGAAGAGTTCCCCATAGCAAGAGGCGTACGACAAGGAGACCCTTTGTCCCCAAAACTTTTTTCTGCAATTCTAGAAAGTGTATTTAGGAACATAGAATGGGAACATGTCGGTATAAATATTAACGGGGAACAGCTGAACCACTTAAGATGCGCAGATGACTTAGTTTTAATTGCTGACAGTGCTACTACACTGCGATGTATGCTGCAACAGTTAACGGAAGCAAGTAGAATAGCAGGTCTTACCATTAACAAATCAAAAACAAAAATAATGACAAACAAGGAAGAAATATCTATAATAGTAGATAACGAAAGCATCGACTCCGTTAAAAGCTACATATACCTGGGACAGTTAATATCATTCAGAGACCAAACGGACATGGAAATTGAAAGAAGAGTTGCATGCGTATGGAAAAGATATTGGTCACTAAAGGAGATACTTAAAAGCAAATATTTTTCCATGGCTGCTAAGAGAAAAGTGCTCAACTTGTGTGTCTTACCTTGTCTAACGTATGGAAGCCAAACGTGGGCACTAAATCAAAAACAACTTTTAAAACTCAGATCATGCCAGCGGGGAATGGAAAGAAGCATGATAGGGGTCACTAAAAAAGATCGATTAAGAGCAGACGAAATACGTTCCAGAACCAATGTAGAAGACGTAATAAACAAGGTAAGACAGTTGAAATGGAGATGGACAGGACATATGACGAGAGATAGTAAGATAAAATGGACAAAAATTATAACGGAGTGGCAACCACGCGATGGCAAAAGGAATAGGGGCAGACAAGGCAGGAGATGGATAGATGACATAAGAAAAATTGGAGGCGCTACCTGGTCTAGAAAAGCTAGAGATAGAAACGAGTGGAAGAAGCTGGAAGAGGCCTATGTGTCACAAGACACGCTGATTACTAAACCGCGATTCGATGTGACAGATTTAAGCTAGTTTTGTCAAAATGTTAATTTATAATTATTACATAGCGTTTAGTTATTTAGGAATAAAAGGCTTAAATAAATAGTCTCAAATTGTTTATAACCCCTGACGCTCGGAGACGGTTTTACTTGTTGGCAGCGCGTGCTGTCGCTTAGTATGTACGAATAATACTGATAATAATAAAACTATGATTATACTTTTGCTCTATGCTTTACGTATCCATATTTTAGGAACTTGTGTTGCGCCTTGAGGATTGCCGTTCCAAGGAGCGTCGGTTGGAAGAACTCAAGCATAATTTGGAGGTGTGCCTCGCCGACGCCACGCAGCAGATACAGGAGCTGAAGGTAAATTACTTTTTCCTTTCTTCATACAGATTACATCTATTATTATTTGACCTTGACCATGATGCATGTTGTCTGATTATTAAAATGTTTAAATAGACGCGTCTGTCTGCGTGCGAGAGCCGCTCCCGCGCTGCGGAGGCGTCGCTCTCGCAGAGCGAGGCGGCCCGCCGCGAGGCCGAGGCGAAGCTGTCGTCTGTGGCGCACTCGCTGCGGCGCGTGTGCGGCGTGCAGCCCGCACAGAGGTGCGTAGCGACGGATGCGGCCCGCACAGAGGTGCGTAGCGACGGATGCGGCCCGCACAGAGGTGCGTAGCGACGGATGCGGCCCGCACAGAGGTGCGTAGCGACGGATGCGGCCCGCACAGAGGTGCGTAGCGACGGATGCGGCCCGCACAGAGGTGCGTAGCGACGGATGCAGCCCGCACAGTGGTACGTAGGGAAGGATGCAGCCCGCACAGAGGTACGTAGCGAAGGATGCAGCCCGCACAGAGGTACGTAGCGAAGGATGCAGCCCGCACAGAGGTGCGTAGCGACGGATGCAGCCCGCACAGAGGTACGTAGCGAAGGATGCAGCCCGCACAGAGGTACGTAGCGAAGGATGCAGCCCGCACAGAGGTACGTAGCGAAGGATGCAGCCCGCACAGAGGTACGTAGCGAAGGATGCAGCCCGCACAGAGGTACGTAGCGAAGGATGCAGCCCGCACAGAGGTACGTAGCGAAGGATGCAGCCCGCACAGAGGTACGTAGCGAAGGATGCAGCCCGCACAGAGGTACGTAGCGAAGGATGCAGCCCACACAGAGGCACGTGCAGCCCGACGGCAGCGTGGCGCCCGCGCGCCGCCGCCTGGCCAGCCCCGCGCGCCGCTACAGCCCGCACAGAGGTGCGTAGCGACGGATGCGGCCCGCACAGGAGGTACGTAGCAGAGGATGCAGCCCGCACAGAGGTACATGTGAGGATGCAGCCCGCACAGAGGCATGTAGCGAAGGATGCAGCCCGCACAGTGGTACGTAGCGAAGGATGCAGCCCGCACAGAGGTACGTAGCAGAGGATGCAGCCCACACAGAGGTACGTAGCAGAGGATGCAGCCCGCACAGAGGTACGTAGCGAAGGATGCAGCCCACACAGAGGTACATGTGAGGATGCAGCCCGCACAGAGGTACATGTGAGGATGCAGCCACACAGAGGTACGTAGCGAGGATGCAGCCCGCACAGAGGCATGTAGCGAAGGATGCAGCCCGCACAGAGGTACGTAGCGAAGGATGCAGCCCGCACAGAGGTACGTAGCGAAGGATGCAGCCCGCACAGAGGTACATGTGAAGGATGCAGCCCGCACAGAGGTGCATGTGAAGGATGCAGCCACACAGAGGTACGTAGCGAGGATGCAGCCCACACAGAGGTACATGTGAAGGATGCAGCCACACAGAGGTACATGTGAAGGATGCAGCCCGCACAGGTACGTAGCGAGGATGCAGCCCGCACAGGTACGTAGCGAAGGATGCAGCCCGCACAGAGGCATGTAGCGAAGGATGCAGCCCGCACAGAGGTACATGTGAAGGATGCAGCCCGCACAGAGGTACATGTGAAGGATGCAGCCTGCACAGAGGTACGTAGTGAAGGATGCAGCCCGCACAGAGGTACATGTGAAGGATGCAGCCACACAGAGGTACGTAGCGAAGGATGCAGCCCACAGAGGTACGTAGCGAAGGATGCAGCCGCACAGAGGTACGTAGCGAAGGATGCAGCCCGCACAGGTACGTAGCGAAGGATGCAGCCCACACAGAGGTACATGTGAAGGATGCAGCCCGCACAGAGGTACATGTGAAGGATGCAGCCCGCACAGAGGTACATGTGAAGGATGCAGCCCACACAGAGGTACGTAGCAGAAGGATGCAGCCGCACAGAGGTGCATGTGAAGGATGCAGCCCGCACAGAGGTACGTAGCGAAGGATGCAGCCGCACAGAGGTACGTAGCGAAGGATGCAGCCCGCACAGAGGTACGTAGCGAAGGATGCAGCCACACAGAGGTACGTAGCAGAGGATGCAGCCACACAGAGGTACATGTGAAGGATGCAGCCCGCACAGAGGTACGTGCAGCCCGACGGCAGCGTGGCGCCCGCGCGCCGCTACAGCCCGCACAGAGGTACGTAGCGAAGGATGCAGCCGCACAGAGGTACATGTGAAGGATGCAGCCCGCACAGAGGTACGTAGCGAAGGATGCAGCCCGCACAGAGGTACGTAGCGAAGGATGCAGCCCACACAGAGGCACGTGCAGCCCGACGGCAGCGTAGCGCCCGCGCGCCGCCGCCTGGACAGCCCCGCGCGCCGCTACATTCCGCACAGAGGTACGTAGCGAAGGATGCAGCCTGCACAGAGGCATGTAGCGAAGGATGCAGCCCACACAGAGGTACATGTGAAGGATGCAGCCTGCACAGAGGTGCGTAGCGACGGATGCGGCCCGCAAAGAGGTACGTGGCTACGGCTACAATCCGCACAGAGGTACGGCACGCACAGATGTACGTATTTACGGCTACTGCCCGCACAGAAGTACGTTATAGCGACACCCACCACAGGTGTTGGCGCCTATAGTTACAGTCCGCATAGAGGAACGCCGCTAAGGCAATGGCCTGAACACAAGTATATCGCTGCAGCTAGAGCCTGTATAGAGAGACGCGGCTATGCCTACAGTCCGCACAGAGGTACGTAGCGAAGGATGCAGCCACACAGAGGTACGTAGCGAAGGATGCAGCCCGCACAAAGAAGATTTTAAATAAGCATGGTTTGTAATCAGCAGTCAGACTGATGGTTGCGACTTCATAGTCGCTTACTATCGCCGTTCAAGGTTTGTTGGGACATGTCGCGCCTGCGTCCAATCGAGCCATTCTGGTCTGTTACTAAGCTACCGCAAAGTTTTTTACAGCTTCATAAATTCTGCCTGCTTATCTAAATTGAATACAAAACAAAAAAAAAATTATGAATTTATCTAAAAAGAAATCATTTATATTCAAGGTCGCGATCAATCCGAAGACCGCAACGAGATCATCGACGTCGATCCTGAACTCATCAAAAAAGGTGTCCGCAATTTGATGCACGAAGTATGTCAAATAGAACGCGAAAAGGTGATTCTTTTTTTTTTATTATTTAATACATAAACGTGACAAATGGTGATGGTGAGCAGTACTATGCAATAGCAGCGAACGTTGATATCGTCAGTATTTATTTATTATTAGTGTTTATCGGTAATATTATTTTACTAGTTTGAAGTTTTACTGGTTTTACGAATGTTGACATCGTCAGTATTTATTTATTATTAGTATTTATCGTTAATATTATTTTACTAGTTTGATTTTTTACATTTAAAGGATAAACCAAGTAAATGTAACATGTGGTGTGTTTTATGCCGAGCTACCGAGCCCTTTTCTTCTAACTGCATAAATTTTCTAACGATTTTGCATGTTAAACACATGCAGAATCGTTAGAAATAGATATTGCGGCTTTTTGTAAGGTGATGTAGAGTGATTCTTCTAGGTCTACTAACTTCAGGCTACATAGTTGTTACTATTATTATTACAGGATGACTGCAAGGCTCAAATGCAAAATCTCAAAAAGCAGCTGAAGGAGGCCACAGAGCAGCAGGGCAAAGGCGAGGGGAAGCTGCAGTCGCTCAGCAGCAACCTGCGCGGGCTGCAGGAGGAGCGCGCCCGGCTGCAGACCGCTGTGGCGCAGAAAGACGCGCAGCTCAATGCACTGGTATACGTATATTCATTCATTCATTCATTCGTTCGTTCATTCATTCGTTCATTCATTCATTCTTTCATTCGTTCGTTCGTACATATCAATTTTTTTTAAAGAATACTAGCAATGCCGAATAACATTACTAGTATCCCTGTTAACCACTCTAATTAAGCTGCAGTGCTTGTGTCTGGAGTTGGTTTACGTCAATAGTCGAATGGCGGGGCCCGAACCTGCGACGTCATGTTTCGCAGTCCGCACCCTAAACCATTAGGCTATTGCGGCTTAAATTATTTGTTCATCGACTTAAATAATATATAATTACATTCATCGATTGTCATTTTTTAAATCGACCACTGTTTTGTAATGAGGCTCTTTTTTTCATTTATTCCCCGACAAGATGTACATATCGATAGTCATTTTTTAATCTACCAGCGTTACGTAATGAGGTTGCTCTAAAGGAGAAGAAACAGGCGAAAGAAACTCCATTGGTATTCTTTTTTGTAATTTTTTAATAAAAAAAATTGTACAATTTCACCATAGAATAAATAGAAAAAGCATGGGAACGATCAACTAATTCCCAAGGGTTACTATCATTTATGTATTTACGTACATACGTAACCCAGAAATCGACATTTGGTTGGAAAGTATTAAAAATAGTCAATAGATATTATTTTTTGACAAGTGTAGTATAGTTAACATGTGCATTTAAAAAAAATAATCTTAGTGCATATTTTAGATCTTAGTGTAGTTCAACTCTATAGCCTGTATGTATAAATTCTTTGAACAAGCAAATTTCGGATACCGTTCAACTAGATCCTCAATAATTGAATGATATGTATGTCTTGCAGAACGAAACGGTGCAAGCAAAGACAGTAGAGATCAGCAACTTGAGAGATAAGATCACCAGCCTGGAGGCAGCTTTGAGCTCCGTCACTGAGGAGAAAGTTCAGAATGAGGTATATTGAGATTTTATTTACTATTATAGTACTCTTTATCTAGTATCAATTTTACTTCGATAAGTGATAATCTCTACACAATCGAATACGCAAGATAATCCCAATATCTTATTACATACAACGAACTAATCTTGTCTGTATTAAACTATGCATTGATATCTTGGAAAATACTTTAAGGTTGGCTTTGTGTTTAGGTGGTGTTAAGTTTATTTTGATCTCTGAGAAAATGTATTGGAACATGAAAAATTTAAATGAAATTAAATAATAACCATGTATATCGATGTATATAGTATTCCATACCTACATATATATATGAAAACATTTCATTGACTTCGTTTTCCAGTCTGAAATAAATAAATTTTATTGAGACGTTAAGTCTGTGCTGGGCGACAATGTGGAGAATGTTTTGTATATAATAATAAATAATATCTTCACACACTTCCCAATACAGGGATAGACAAAGGTCGAGTCTAGACAATTAAGTCCCTTCCACCGAAGATATTTTCGGGACGACGTGACAGGTAGTGAGCCCGTCGCCGTCTTTATGTCCAAGCCAACGATATTCGTACATAAGTTTTTGAAAAACCCATTGGTACGAGCCTACCAACTGGGGATCGAACTCGGGTCTATTGAATCGAAATTCCGACCACCTAACCACTCGGCTATCGTGACTTTTGTCATATGTAATATTATGTATTTTTTTTAAATTTTCAGAACAAATCTGAGAGCTTACGGGCACAGTTAGCTGAGCGTGTCCAAGAGGTCGGACAACTGAGAGAGGCCTTGGCTGCTGCTGAAGGTGAGATATTTACTTCACCTTATACATTTATATAAAAATGCGGTTTTATGTACAAAATATTTGACCTTTCTATTTTTATATTTAGTCTGTTTATAATTTGAACCGATGGCTTGCTTGGTAGGTGACCATGCCTTTATATCTAAAAGTTTCGAGTAGGTCAAAAATTTGGATGTTTAACATAAATCTGTCTACTCGAGCCACGGATCTTTATATTCTACTTGCTACCAACAAAACATTTTAAAATAAGATAAATGCGTCCGATAGTTTGCTTCGTACAGCCACCAATTGTCTTTACATGTTAAGAAACAAGTAAATGAGCGCTGAACTCGTTCTATGCTATGGATATGAAACTCAATATTTGCCCTGCTATACTGACAATATTATCTAATGGCCCTATATAACTTAATTTACTATTTATAGCAACCCTAACATCACTGTCTATTAATTATTATATTATTTAATATGCTTTTTATTGAAACTATAACTTCACCTTCTACTTCTAATATTTAAAATATTTGGACGGCACTAACTTAATTTTTTTAGTAAATTTTGTATGAACACATTTCCTAGCATTTGATGTCATTGTTATTTACATCATTGCTTGACGTCTTTTAAATCCGCTTGAAGGAGAATACCAAGTCAGCAAAGTGTTCTTCTGAGAGAGTTTTCAGTTATCGAAGAATGAATATTGCCGTTGATTTATTATACTAGATATGTCATTTTTTTTTTTTTTTTTTTTTTTTTTTTTTTTTTTTTTTTTTTTTTTTTTTTTTTTTTTTTTTTTTTTTTTTTTTTTTTTTTTTTTTTTTTTTTTTTTTTTTTTTTTTTTTTTTTTTTTTTTTTTTTTTTTTTTTTTTTTTTTTTTTTTTTTTTTTTTTTTTTTTTTTTTTTTTTTTTTTTTTTTTTTTTTTTTTTTTTTTTTTTTTTTTTTTTTTTTTTTTTTTTTTTTTTTTTTTTTTTTTTTTTTTTTTTTTTTTTTTTTTTTTTTTTTTTTTTTTTTTTTTTTTTTTTTTTTTTTTTTTTTTTTTTTTTTTTTTTTTTTTTTTTTTTTTTTTTTTTTTTTTTTTTTTTTTTTTTTTTTTTTTTTTTTTTTTTTTTTTTTTTTTTTTTTTTTTTTTACATTTAAAAAATAATCTTAGTGCATATTTTAGATCTTAGTGTAGTTCAACTCTATAGCCTGTATGTATAAATTCTTTGAACAAGCAAATTTCGGATACCGTTCAACTAGATCCTCAATAATTGAATGATATGTATGTCTTGCAGAACGAAACGGTGCAAGCAAAGACAGTAGAGATCAGCAACTTGAGAGATAAGATCGCCAGCCTGGAGGCAGCTTTGAGCTCCGTCACTGAGGAGAAAGTTCAGAATGAGGTATATTGAGATTTTATTTAATATTATAGTACTCTTTATCTAGTATCAATTTTACTTCGATAAGTGATAATCTCTACACAATCGAAAACGCAAGATAATCCCAATATCTTATTACATACAACGAACTAATCTTGTCTGTATTAAACTATGCATTGATATCTTGGAAAATACTTTAAGGTTGGCTTTGTGTTTAGATGGTGTTAAGTTTATTTTGATCTCTGAGAAAATGTATTTGAACATGAAAAATTTAAATGAAATTAAATAATTATCATGTATATAGTATTCCATACCTACATATATATGAAAACATTTCATTGACTTCGTTTTCCAGTCTGAAATAAATAAATTTTATTGAGACGTTAAGTCTGTGCTGGGCGACAATGTGGAGAATGTTTTGTATATAATAATAAATAATATCTTCACACACTTCCCAATACAGGGATAGACAGAGGTCGAGTCTAGACAATTAAGTCCCTTCGACCAAACCTTCCACCGAAGATATTTTCGGGACAAAGTGACAGGTGGTGAGCCCGTCGCCGTCTTTATGTCCAAGCCAACGATATTCGTACATAAGTTTTTGAAAAACCCATTGGTACGAGCCTACCAACTGGGGATCGAACTCGGGTCTATTGAATCGAAATTCCGACCACCTAACCACTCGGCTATCGTGACTTTTGTCATATGTAATATTATGTATTTTTTTTAAATTTTCAGAACAAATCTGAGAGCTTACGGGCACAGTTAGCTGAGCGTGTCCAAGAGGTCGGACAACTGAGAGAGGCCTTGGCTGCTGCTGAAGGTGAGATATTTACTTCACCTTATACATTTATATAAAAATGCGGTTTTATGTACAAAATATTTGACCGTTCTATTTTTATATTTAGTCTGTTTATTTTTTTTTTTTTTTTTTTTTTTTTTTTTTTTTTTTTTTTTTTTTTTTTTTTTTTTTTTTTTTTTTTTTTTTTTTTTTTTTTTTTTTTTTTTTTTTTTTTTTTTTTTTTTTTTTTTTTTTTTTTTTTTTTTTTTTTTTTTTTTTTTTTTTTTTTTTTTTTTTTTTTTTTTTTTTTTTTTTTTTTTTTTTTTTTTTTTTTTTTTTTTTTTTTTTTTTTTTTTTTTTTTTTTTTTTTTTTTTTTTTTTTTTTTTTTTTTTTTTTTTTTTTTTTTTTTTTTTTTTTTTTTTTTTTTTTTTTTTTTTTTTTTTTTTTTTTTTTTTTTTTTTTTTTTTTTTTTTTTTTTTTTTTTTTTTTTTTTTTTTTTTTTTTTTTTTTTTTTTTTTTTTTTTTTTTTTTTTTTTTTTTTTTTTTTTTTTTTTTTTTTTTTTTTTTTTTTTTTTTTTTTTTTTTTTTTTTTTTTTTTTTTTTTTTTTTTTTTTTTTTTTTTTTTTTTTTTTTTTTTTTTTTTTTTTTTTTTTTTTTTTTTTTTTTTTTTTTTTTTTTTTTTTTTTTTTTTTTTTTTTTTTTTTTTTTTTTTTTTTTTTTTTTTTTTTTTTTTTTTTTTTTTTTTTTTTTTTTTTTTTTTTTTTTTTTTTTTTTTTTTTTTTTTTTTTTTTTTTTTTTTTTTTTTTTTTTTTTTTTTTTTTTTTTTTTTTTTTTTTTTTTTTTTTTTTTTTTTTTTTTTTTTTTTTTTTTTTTTTTTTTTTTTTTTTTTTTTTTTTTTTTTTTTTTTTTTTTTTTTTTTTTTTTTTTTTTTTTTTTTTTTTTTTTTTTTTTTTTTTTTTTTTTTTTTTTTTTTTTTTTTTTTTTTGAGCGTGTCCAAGAGGTCGGACAACTGAGAGAAGCCTTGGCTGCTGCTGAAGGTGAGATATTTACTTCACCTTATACATTTATATAAAAATGCGGTTTTATGTACAAAATATTTGACCGTTCTATTTTTATATTTAGTCTGTTTATTTTTTTTTTTTTTTACATTATAAGCTAGCGTTTAACTACAATCCCTCCTGATGGTAACTGGCGATGTAGTTTTTGTTGGTAGGCACACTAGCTTAGAAAAAGCCTATTCACTCTTCTCTTGAAGACACCTACATTGTAATCAGACGGAAAGACTGATGCAGGCAATTTTATTTTTATTTTTTATTAAAAGAATACTAGCAATGCCGAATAACATTACTAGTATTCCTGTTAACCACTCCAATTAAGCTGCAATGCTTGTGTCTGGAGTTGGTTTACGTCAATAGTCGAATGGCGGAGCCCGGAACCTGCGACGTCATGTTTCGCAGTCAGCACCCTAAACCATTAGGCTATTGCCGCTCTAATTATTCCAGTCCTTTGCTGTACGCATTATGTACGAAGAAGCAAAACGCTTCGTCCGAATGCAGGGTATATCCACAACAAAAGGATGGAGACCCGCCGTGCGTCTTGTTGTCCGATGATGGAAAGGGGAAGGGGGTTTAAAGTTTATAATTTGAACCGATGGTTTATATCTAAAGGTTGCGAGTATGTCAAAAATTTGGATGTTTAACATAAATCTGTCTACTCGAGTCACGGATCTTTATATTCTTCTTGCTACCAATAAGAACATTTTTATAATAAGATAAATGCGTCCGATAGTTTGCTTCGTACAGCCACCAATTGTCTTTATATGTTAAGAAACAAGTAAATCAGCGCTGAACTCGTTCTATGCTATGGATATGAAACTCAACATTTGCCCTGCTGTACTGACAATATTATGTATTTGGCCTATATAACTTAATTTACTATTTATTGCAACCCTAACATCATTGTCTATTAATTATTATATTATTTAATATGCTTTTTATTGAAACTATAATTTCACCTTCTACTTTTATATATTATAAAATATATATTTATAAAATATTTGGACTGCGCTAACTTAATTTTTTAGTAAATTTTGTATGAACACATTTCCTAGCATTTGAGGTCATTGTTATTTACACCATTGCTTGACGGCTTTTAAATCCGCTTGAAGGAGAATACCAAGTCAGCAAAGTGTTCTTCTGAGAGAGTTTTCAGTTATCGAAGAATGAATATTGCCGTTGATTTATTATACTTGATATGTCATTTATAAATGCTAAAAACAGCACAGGACCAAGATGTGAACCCTGTAGAAGTCAAGAACCTGCAATATACTTACTAGAAGTGAAGCCATTTACAGCTACTAGTTGTATTCGATTTTTTAATGCTATTCAACCCACCGAAGCCGTCAATTCTGTTATTGCATAGTAGTGTTAACAAAATATTATGATCCACCTTATCAAAAGCGTTGTGAAAGTCTATATGCGGGCTGTCCCTAAAACCAACGCCAAAACTAGGAGCGCTGATTGAGTAGCTTCTAAGCTATAAGCTTATGGCGAGTCCAAAATACACGAAAAAAAAAACAACGAACACAAAGAACCTTAGTTGCAGAAAATTCCAATTCCAATTGGAATTTTCTAAAAAAATCTGAATTAAGAATTCAAGATCGCAAAGTACTTTAAGAAAACAAGAAAGCAAATCAAACGACGCACATCAAACTAGTAATCGAAGTGTACTGAAATTACTAAACTAATCAATAACCAGAAGTCCAGCTTGAGTTAAATTTCGGATTGTATTCCATTTTCAAATTATTCTTCAAATATTAGACCTTTTGTTCTAAAATCAAACTTTGGTTCTTATTGCAATTATTGCAATATGAGCTTTTTGAAATAAAATATCGTTATTTCGTTGACTACTGCGTAAATAAGTTGTGTCTTGCGTTGTGTTGTCTGCGTAAATATGTTACATTTAAACATTTAGAAAACAACAATAAATTTGTAGTTTTTACGGTTCAATCAAACTTCGGTAAAATTCTTCAAGAATCCAAAAAACTCACTTTTTTTATAACATACTTTTTTATTTTATAACACTTTTTATTACATATTATGATAAAAAAAATAACTTTAAATACATTCGATAGCATATTTAATTGGCAAGGCCCTGCAAAAACAGTTTTCCAAAATATTTAAATTTGCAGTCATAGTCTCCGAAAAATTAGTTCAAAAAGTGCCAATATCTGAAAAACATGACAGTTTCACTGAGATCGAATTTGCTTAATCTTATAGCTTATGTGTTAGCGTTGATTTTAGGGACAGTCCGTATATTGCGCCATTTTATTCACTGTTATCTGTTATATGTTATTATATGTTATATAAGTAGTATATACTTTATATTTCTGAAATGTAGTTGAGTAAATTACTTTTTGTACTTTTATTTTTACAAAACTAACTTGCTCAATTGCAATAATTTTACTTAAATGAATTACAATTCATTTACAATTGTACATATTAATTGGTAAAATATTTTTGAAAACTCATAAAATATGGAAACGAGGCGGTAATTAG